>JASAMX010028508.1:0-59894 GCA_030248175.1 Microlaimidae sp. YZB2_3
TGCATATAAACATATGCATACGTATGCATTTAGGTTGGATCCACACATACCCCGTATAATTTGTTCTTCATTTCTCATTCTTCTTTTCTTTATTAATTAATTTTCATGTATTCTTGACATTTTTAATTTTTTTATAAATAACCGCAATATATTAATAAACCACAAAATATTATTAAATCATTTAATACTAAAATTTAATAAAAATTCAAGAGTTAGAATTAAACTGTTTATAACGAATCCTTTTCATATTTTCATGTGGTACTCATTCAGCTTTTTTGCTCCTAATTTCAATGATTTCTAGTGAAACTCGTATCTTAGTCTTAAACTGTTTAAACAAAATTACATTGCAACAAGAAATCAAAAAGACTTATTTTGCTCATTAAGTACTTAAACAAGTTTTGAACACATTCGTGAAACGTGGGAACCCAGAACAGTGGTTGAAAAAATAATTGGTATATTTTTTGGAAAATATTGTATTTCAAAACTCAGTTGGGGTACATTTAGTTTAAATAAATAATTTTAGAACATCAAAAACAATTTTTTACGAAATGGCATAAAATAACTTATGTGGATATTTTTTCCGCTCTCTATGCTTAAGGTTGGTAATAATATTGGAATCTGATTGACCTTTGCTGTATTCCTCTTTAGCAAGCTTTGAAAGTTTTGCCATATGGTGGTGGTATTTTTATGAGTCCATTCTTAAGAAAAAAACTCATGTATGAGTAGTAAAAGTGCGGCATTGCGTATATTACGTATTATAACTGCATATGTGTATTATTTGCCAACACAGACCTATGTATAGAAATTAAATTGATACACGGCACATTAAATACGGCGGATGATTATAAAATGCTTTCATATGATTTTAATGTAAATATATGTAAATTTAAAAATTGCATTTAAAACTTTAAGCTATGAAACAAGACTATGGTTGAATTATATTTGGTTGACGCTGAAAATTAGTATGCAGACATGAGGGGACCAATTAAAACGTGCGGTTATGACGTTTTTATTTAAAAAACAAATAGGGTAACTGACTTAATTTCGGCCACCTTTTGTTTTATTTTTATGGGTAAGTTTTTTTGGTTTTTCCAATCGACCCAAAATTTGCTCTAAAAATCAAACGATAGCTATTTTTGTTATTCCAGTGCAAAATTTGAAAATTTCTGTCACACTTAAAGATCAGTGGAGGTTTAAAATCTTCTTTTTATAGGGGCCGAAATTAAGGCGCGAGCCATTAACTTTGGCCACCTGAAAAAAAACAGACTATAACCATAGGCACCTTGCACTGGAACTCAGTTTATACATGAAGTATGCAATAAACATAGCGAGTTACCATAATGGATAATTACCGTATCTCCTACTTATCTTTTGTAGTATGCCGATCAACCCTCGAAAGCGCGCGAAATTTCGATCGGTTGATCTGCATACTACAAAAGATAAGTAGTAGGAGATATGGTAATTATACATTATGGTGACTCGCTATGTTTATTGCATACTTCATGTATAAACCGAGTTCCAGTGCAAAGTGCCTATTGCCAAAACGAACAATAAAAATTTTTAAAGGTTGCAAATTTATCTAAGGTATTGTTCTTGGTACATATAACTTAATTTTTCCCGTTTTCAAATAATAGTTATCAGCAAGACTTTAAATAATTATGTCAAAACCTTAAAAAACAAGTTTTAATAACATGAATTTTTGTTGAATTTTAATTTTTGGCTTAAAAAAACGTCAAAAAACGTCAAATTAGCAAAAACCAATTCTTTATAAATACGGTAGTAAGATGGTATTTGAAAACTACAAAAACGGCAAATTCTTTCACCTAAATTTTAAGGTGGCCGAAATTAACGGAATCTTAAAATACGCAGTTAGTTAAACGCATTGCAAAGAGATTTTGAAGAAAATATCAAAACATGGAAAATTAACAATTTTGAGCCTTAAATAGAAGATATTTTAAGGTTATATAGTGCTTCGTTCTAAATTTGATGCAGTGTAAGCACAAAACAAAAATTAAGTAAATCACAAAAAATTCACTTTTTGTATGAAAATGTTGATAATGCAGAATAACAAAAATAAACAACTTTTGCTAAAACACTTTATTCAGCAGTCATCCAGTTACTTTTGTGCTAGTACTTTTGTGTTTAAAAAATAAACCAATTTTCTAACACCCTAAATTGGTGGCCAAAATTAAGACCGGGCCGAAATTAAGTCAGATCCCCTAAGAACGCAGATTTTTTTTTAATTTTACCTTTTTACAAAATATAAAAAAATTAACCAACTTTAGCTCTTTAAATTTGCATTTGGGTTTCAAATTGAGTACTTTAATAAATTATTATTAAAATAGGGGTTTTGATCTTTATTATTAAACCGCTTTAGTTAAAAATTTTGAATGGTTTTTTTGTTAAATAGTCGATTCAATACTGCAATTTTCGAGGTCAGCTAGATTTTATTTGCCTATAGAAGCTTAGGTCAAACCAGTTGAGTGTTGCTTTCCCTGAATTAAAAGTTCATCATCTGCTCGAAACTAAAAAAAGTTAAAAAACTCAACAATAAAAAAATGATTTTTAGTCAAAGAAAAAACACAACACGACAGCAGCAAACCAGACAGTTTTATTGTGTTTCTTGCTTATAAAATAATATTTATAATAAAATGATATGCACATTTTCTGTGATTTGTACATGTAATTTATGATTTACGTTAAAAAAATTTATGTCTAAATAAAGATAAAATATTTATTATATTTTGCTTTTAATCATAAATTCGTTTTGCGAATTTACATGCATTGCACAGAAACTTATAATAAACATAAAGCGTGAACATATCGTAGCTAAATGGCTATTTTTTTAAATAAAATGTAAGTATAACCGACATTAAGACTAATAATTATCTATACGTGTTTTTTAAATCGGAATTTGTCGTATAGTTTGTTATTGTCGGGCTTACATGCTACAGAAAAAGAAGAGAGGTCCGGTTCCCGTAATGGCCTTTTTCTTCGTTACAATCGTGAAACCTTTTTACGACAAAGATAAAACCTTCGTTTCACGGTGGTGGGGTTTTCGTATGACAAATGTCGTACGTAAACCTTACCGCGGTAAAATTTACGCGTGACCTAGCTCGTACTTCTGTCATACATAATTTTTTGTAGGCGAATATTGCCCAGTATAATATAAAGGTCGACTGAGAAGCCGGTGGAGGTGAAGTTTAACATTGAACGGAACTGGCTCACTTCACCATCTGCGTTTCACACGCCCCTTTACGTAATTGCTATTTTTTGATAAAAAATTTTCTAGTAGATTTAAAAAAATTTTTTTTCGGGTCCACGCTTTTTAAATGCGCGCCTAAATTTTGAATTTTTGTTTGTTGTTGTGTGTTTTAATGCTTATTTTAAAATATAATTAGGGTAGTGCATTTAATTTCGGCACTTTTTTGTTTTTCCGATGTAACTTTTTACTGTGTGGCCTGATTTTCATGTTTGATAGCTCATTTTAAAGCTTTTGCGTCATAAAAAATTCATTGTACGAAAGTTGTTTTTTTACTTAATTAAATCAGTTTTTAAAAAAATGGAAAAGTACCGAAATTAAATGTATGCATTTAATTTCGGACTTTAGAAACAATCGATTGTTTTCTCGTCATAAAAATCATCATGTTCAAAAATTTAAAAGCCTATCATTATCTACAGACATTTTTCTTTAATTTAAGCGTTTACTTGTTGTTCAACGTGTAACTGGCAAAAAGTTACAGCTAAAATGCTAAATGGTATTAAAATGAGGAAATTTTGATAAAAAATTTTCTAGTAGATTATTTAAAAACAATCTTAATCGGGTTTAAGTGCATTTTTAAATGCGCCCCTACACATTTCAATTTTTGTTTGTTGTAACTATGTGTTTTTAATACTTTAACATCCAGCCACTTAATTTAATCCGTTTTTATTTACAGCATATCAGTGCCGAAATTACACTATTTTTTTTATAACGATTGCTCACCACAGACGCAACGTAGAACCACGGGGACTAAAAATTCGGAAAATAGACAAAATTTTACCAGGACAGTTTAAGTTTTAAACCAATTTATTGCGTAATCATGAAATGCCCATGTTCTAAAAACGAGTTACATTTTTTTAAAATTATAAATCACACAATTTCACATGAAAATAACATAACAAATAAAAAGCTCACGACAGTCATCTACATATAATTAGCTCTCATTTGAGCTATAAACGCCGTATTCCGTCCAGGATTACCAAAGATATAGTCCAAAATCAAAAATGCCCAATTGGGAAAAGTGCCGAAATTAAATGCACTACCCTAAGATTAACAAAGTAATATATTAATTTTTTAAGCAGTGATTTATTTAAAGAAAGAGATTTAGGGTCGATGGAGCCGAAGGAACTTAGAGCTGGAATTTGGAGCCGTAAGTGAGAAAGGGGGAACTTGGAGCCGTAAGTTGACAACTTAGAGTCAAAAGTAAAAATCGCTAAAACGTTTACCTAAGCATAAGCGAAGCCTAAATCTAAGCCCAAACTAATTTGGTGAAATAAAGAAGACCAAAACTATTTCGTAATAAATTGAATTATTTTTGTTTGTTTGATGAAAAATAAAAAAAAATTGTATAAAAAAGTGCTCGAACTCTATACCTAAGCATTAGTCCAAGTCTAAACCTTTTATAAATAGTCGATTTGATTGAAATAGTTAAAAATTGGCAATTTTAGATTATCAAATATTTATAGCAATATTTTGATAATCGTAAAATTGCCAGTTTTTTAATGTTTTTAATTGCAATATCGCTATTGTCAAACATTTCTGTTAGCATGTATTGTGTTTCTTGTTATTGAACCGAAACGCCTGAGGTAAAATCATTAGTGTTTTTTTGCTCGCTAAAACATTTTTAAAATGTAAAATAGTATATAAAGTAGACGAATTCTAATTCAATGTTGATCAATATCTTCACAAAAATTGAAAAATTTTTATTAATATTTATAACAGTTTATTTAATCAGAAAGTATCACAATAATTTTATAAACTTGGAAAAAAATAAGGTTATATATATAAATAACATTATGTATACACCTCGTCACGTGAGGCTGGAATTTATGAGCTTTGCATAGTTTCAGTTATTTTGACTAAAATAACTTACAACAACAATAAATCAATAGGCACCTTGCACTGGAACTCGGTTTATACATGAAGTATGCAATATACATAAGCGTCACCATAATAAATAATTACCGTATCTCCTACTCATCTTTCGTAGTTTGCAGATCAACCGATGGAAATTTCGCGCGCTTTCGATCCTCATAGTACGGAAGATCTGCAAAAGATAAGTACGAGATACGGTAATTATCCAAGTGACGCTTATGTATAATTGCATAATTTATGTATAAACCGAGTTCCAGATTCCAGTGCCTATAAATTAAAACGTTTTAACAATGCCATTTGTTTTTAATTATCCACCGTACAAAAACGGCAAGTGAGAGGGCAATATTTTCTCATAAATGCCGAGAGTTTAGAATGAGGAGGACCGTCTTGAGCCATTGTGCAATAACCGCGTCGTTGCCATCTCCTGCAGTGCCCCTTTTTACCAGGCCAACGATCGTTACATTCTATACAAAAAAGGACATAAACAGAATATCTTTTGTAAACATCAATGAAAATTAAATACCATAGACATTTTCCACAAGTCTAATACAAAAAAAAAAATTTAAAAGTGAATCTAAATCTTATTCGAAGAAAATCAATCCACTTTATTCCATATAGTGGATTTTACTGGGGAGATTTTTTCACGGACTGCAAAATTGATATATTTCTGTGACTTCACACGGCCTTTTACTGCAAGCACAAGCCATCATAAGCATCTAAACGCTGCCTAAGCACACTCGTGGAATTGATTAGATTGGCACAGAAAAGTTTCAGCGAAATATTACCATAAAGTATGTGAGTCTGTTCTAGTTTTTTCACCATAATATAAGCAAAATATTTTTCTAATTTGCACTTTTTTTAATATAATAGTGTAGCATTTATACTGCACGCAAGGATATACCTTTGACACCCATTACCTTGATATTGATTTATTTGACTCCGATTTGGTTTTTCCACCACCCCAAAATAATAAAAAAAAAGGTTCTTACATAAGTTTTGATTCAATTTTCATAAAACAAATAGCATTCAACAGCAATCGGAGAAATTAATAAATCTATTGCTCACCTCAAAGAAATAGATAATGTGAAATGGGCAAACACGCAGCAGATTGCACTTTCTTTGTGCTGTATGTTTTTTATTAAGGTTTAAAAGTTTAATATTTTTGACGGTTTTCGATATTTTAAACAACAAGTTCAGAATTTGGTTTATATTTTTATTGTAGTATGTTCATGGCACGAGTCTGTATTTTTTGTGTGATGCAATTCAATACTTTTACCTAAAAAGGCTTGTTATCACAACAATGGTCAATATTAAATTTATTTAAAAGATAATTTTGATTTTAAGTTCGTTAAAGTAAAGTAATAACTCAATTAATTCTATTGAAATAAAATAACTCAGTCAAAAATACTTTAACAATAATAATATTCATAAAAAAATTAATACAGTTTCAACGGATTCTTTGATCGACTAAACCTTAATGTTTACCGCAACGTTTTACATTTTTAACGGTAAAAAAAGGAAACAAGTTAGGAGAAGATGTACGTTTTAAAGAGAATCACGACAGTTAATTCAATGTACACAAAAGTCTCGAGAAGAACTGAAAAATAATTTGTATGAGACCAGAAAAAATGCACAACCAGCTGGTTTTTTTAAAGATTATTTTATGTTTATGTTATTTTCGTGTACTATGATCGTGTTTTATTTTGTTAACCAACATCATATGCAAATGGTTTTTAAATTAACCAGCTACGTTAAATATTTGAGCATCCACTGCAACATGCCGAGAGAAACAAAGGATGATCAAATTGCCAGACTGGAAGCAGAAAATGCGGACCTTCAGCAGAAGTTGGCAGATTAAAAGGTTCGCCAGGATGGAGGAGGAACGAGCTCCTGGTGTCAATACCGAGTTAGTGGCTTCCGTTTGTGTGAAAGTATTGCAACGTCTACTGCCAATGATTGCCAGTTATTTTAAGCGCATGGAGGTGCGAAGAGAACATGAGACTATGCTGGTCGTATCTGGCCTACCGGAGAGCGATTCCTATGAAAGGGAAAAAGAGAATGTGGCCGAGTTATTAAAGACTCTGGATAGTGGCGATTCGGGAGAGGTCACTCCAGTTGAGTTTTTTCGTATCGGAAAAGCTGGTGACCGGCCCAGGCTCCTGAAAATAAGAGTTTTTAATAAGTACATCAGAAATAGAGCACCTGTACGTTCAAGAGGACGACTAAGGGGGGTCACTAAATCTGATAAAGTTTATGTAAGGCCGTTACTGAATGAGGAACAGCGAGTCTGTCAAAAGGAGTTGCTTGGCAAACTTTGGGAGCTTAGAGAGCAGAACAAAAAGGTTTCACTTTTGGTATTCTGCTGATCGTGATCCCTTTTTGTTCGACATCACTCTGGGGCGGGTCCACTAAACGCGTGCGGACTACGTGCTATCTTAGCACGTTGTTTAAAACTCTTGTTAATGTTTTAATTTCTAGGTTTTTTTTCAAAAAATCTAACAGAACTTTTTGTTTACATGGCACAAACTGATATTTTATTATTTTTATACATATTTGTTGTATATACAAACTATTAAAGCAATAAGCCCTAGTTACGGGTTAGCAAAACTCCTAACTACGGTTTAAGGCTTTATTAAATTTTATTTCAAACAAATATGTATAAAACTGTTTAATATTAATTTATTCTATCTAAAAAAAGAGTCCCATAAGTTTTCTCAAGAAAAAAACCAGAAATTAAAACATTAACAAGAGTTTTAAACAACGTGCTAAGATAGCACCTTGTCAGCACGCGTTTAGTGGACCCGCTCCTGAAGGCTCCCCTAAATGTTTCAAAATAGGATATTGTTCGACTTAATTATCATTGTAAAAAACTAAAGCTTATACCTAGTATAAAAATTTTGTGTATGAATGCAAGAAGCCTTGCTAACTCCTAAGATGAGCTAGATGTTCTGATTTCAGGAGATGACCTTATCTATGGTGCGGTGTTGTTGATATCTGCTTTATATGTGAAACATGGCTCACTGAAACAACTACTGACAAAATGATTACCAAAAACAGAGAATTTAAAGTTTATCAAAGGGCTCGACAGCAGCGGCGAGGAGGTGGAGTAGTTCTATTAATTAAGAATATTTTTAGAGTACTTGAAGTTGAAATGGAGGAAAAGATGATGCAATAGAACTAATAGCGGTTGACATTTTTCTACAGAAGTCATCTAAACTGAGATTCATTGGTATTTATAGAGAACCTAGTACTAGCAAAGAAAAAGACAATCTAATATTTGAGCTAATCAAGAAATTAACAGAAAACTTTGTAGGAACCATTGTTTTAACTGGAGATTTCAATCTGCCAGGGATAAATTGGTCTTTAGATAAAATAACTTCAAACACGCAAAATGAAAATAATTGGTTTGAGTTTCTTATTGGGCTAGATATGTATCAGCTTGTTTCACAACCAACTCGTGAGAATTAATTATCTGGATTATTTGTTCACAAACGATAGAGAAATTTTCAATAATATCACTGTTGCGCCGTTTTTCACAATCAGACCATGACACTATTCTATCTGAATTAATCTTAAAATATTTGACAGTCCTAAAAATAAGATTCAAAACTACATACCTGATTTTTTAAAAGCAGATTATGACATGCTAAGTTTATACTTATCTACAATCAACTGGAAAATTTTATTTGAGGAATGTGGCACAGTAGAAAATACTTGGCAGAGATTCTAGGATATTTTGTTGTTAAGAATCAATAGACATGTCCCTGGAAAAAATTATTTACAAACAAGAAAAAAATTGTACAATATTTGCTGGATGAAGTGAACTATTCATACATGCAAAAAAAAGAAAATAAAATACAGACAGCGAAAGTGTAATACAAAAAGTGAAATACATACATGCGGTTGATAAAAATGACACACGCAAATTTTCATTCTGAGATTAGCTGTTTTCACTACAAAATGGTGTTTATTAGTGTCTAGAGAGAGACATATGCAAAAACATTTTCGGACTTCAAAAATATCGCAACAACCATAACTTTTTTGCCTTGTTAAAAAACTTTGGTTCTAAAACCCATAAAACGCTGTTGATTATAAATTCAGGATTTGAACAAAGTGAGGCAATACAAAATTTACGGCGAAAAAGGTAATAACAAAAATATAATACTATTTCCTTATAATATATAGTATATTTTAGGTAATATTTTTCGAAGTTTTTTCAATCATTTTCTTTACTTTTTTGTTGGTTTTATTTGGTAATATAATCCTCCATTCTTCCATTATTTGTTAACATTTACATACGAATTTAAACTATAAAAAGTTTGATCGAGAATTGGCAGAAAAATATTATTGCATGACCACCTTAAAAAACAATGTGGTGGCGCTGTATGCAGCCTTGACTTGTTTCAGCGAGACGTTAAAAATTTTTGCTAAATATTGAATATTTTTTGGCTGTAGGAAAATGGTAAAATATAGTTAGGTCAGAATAATTAGTTTGTATTTTTTAAAACATTTTTATTATCTTAGGTATTTGCTTCTTTAGAACCTATAAAAAATTCCTATAGTCCATTCACGCGTGAAATCATTAGAAGGCATATCACTTCGTTTTAAGGTTTCCCTAATTTCTTGACTTGAATCAATAAGTTTAATTAAATAATTATTTGCACATGTGGTGATCGTATTGTGCGAATGAAACTGATATGTGATATTATGTGCAAAAACCCGATTTTGTGATACCAAACCTTCTACCATATGTTTACATTTACAAAAATTTACATTGTATATCAAGAATACAAAATTTAAACAATCAAAACAAGACTGAGAAACAAAATATGCGGAATATTTGGATTTTCATAAACAATACGAACGCTATTTGAAGAAATCCCCTGAGCAGCAGAAAAAACGGCAAACTAAGAAATTCATCCCTCAAACAGTATAGACAACGCGAATTAGACTGAGGGACGCAAAACTTAGACTATTCTGAAAGAAAAGATTCAAAAATATTGGCGAACGTAACCCTGAAAGCGCACGCGGAATGCGTTGTCCCTTATCACATGTCACTTCTGTGAAAACTTATTCTTTCTGCAATAAAAAAATTAGAATCGTCCTCCAATTGTAAAAAAAGACGAAGGAAGAAAGAAAAAAAAAGGGGCTTTTATCTTATTTCAGCTTAATTTTAATGCAGACTGACGTGGTTCCTACATTCATTCAGTTTCTAAGTTGGCGCCATAAACCCGTCGTATCTAAACTTCTTATTTCAGCAACCGGCACTCAGCACAATAATGTTTAATTTTGCGGCGATGTGCGGATTTTAAACCGGAAGTTGCCGTATCATTATCGGAAAAAGTCATGATCGCGTTGGATGTCGAATTAGTTATGGTGAAAAAATCAGAAGCAACAATATGATAAATATCCAAAATACTTTGTTCTCTATTTCTGATTATCATTTAAATTTCTTGTATTCTTGCTGCTAATTTTACAAAAAAGAAAACAAACAACAAACTATAACCAAACCAAACGTGGGTGGTGCAGTTGTGTACTATATAAAAAAATGAAAATAATTGTGATAAGCAATCAAAACAAAACCATTTGTTATGATTTATAATAGCAATAACTTGTAATAACTATGATTTTTAAATAACTGGTTTATAAACAACAGTAAAATTAAAGGTTTTAATTCGTTATCATATTTCTCCCTGTTTGTTATTCACTGAGGAATTGCACCAACCACATCTGGCTGGCCTATAAATAAAATAATAACTTTCATTGAACAGATATGACGTGCAATTTCTGTCCACAAAAACAATAAAACAGAAAGACCGCATAAAAGTCTAAATAAGCAGGTGGTAAACAATAGTTTAGCGTGGAGCAATAATATAATCACACTATACACATTATACTAAGAAATATTTGCAACCTCACACAGAAAAAAATTTTGGGCCCATTTTTTTCGCAAATTATCATGCACTTAACACGGTAAAAGAATGCCAGGATTATGAAAAAAATGTAGTGTTAGTGAATAAAAATTCGGCCAGTCTTAATTTCGGCGACGGGTTGTTGATTTTGCCATGCGAAAAATTATAAAATAAACTGCGTATGGCTTGCATTGCCGTAGCCAGGGGGAGGGAACAGAAGGAACGTTCCCCCTGTCGTTTTCTAACAAGCACTTTATAGAAATGCATTTCTTCGGAAATAAGCACTAGACAGATGCATTTTCGGCCGAATGGCCCGCAGTTTCCCCACTGTCGCAAAATCCTGGCTACGGCACTGGCTTGATAAATTGTTAAGTCATCTATGTTAAGTTATCATTTCATAACTATATGCGCATAGCAAAGATAACAACCGGTGGCCTAAATTAAGGCTAACCGAATTTAAGTAAATTACCCTACCAACATTTCCACCAATAAGAAAAAAACAAATTGGAAGACGAATCGGTATTTTTACATTTCGTAAAAGTTCGCAGTAAAATATTTTATACGTTTGTCTTTTTTGAAATTTATTTGTTTCAGTTTATAAAAGACGCTTTGTTAAGTTTTGTTTCGTTCTAAATAAAAAATTAGGGGTTTTGCGGAAACCAACATTAAAACCAATTCATTTACCACTTGCCTTTTTTATGAAATAGCAGATTACTAAAGTGCATAAAATGAACTCAAATCTTTTTTTTCTGGATATGAATGAAGTGGCACATTATTCGTTAATATAATAATAATTTTGTATGATATATTATACAAAAGCGCAGCCAAATCTAATTATCACAAAGGTTGCAAGTTTTGGGACAGGTCTTTTTAAGCCACTTCATGTATCTTGCTTCACCACTGCGACCATTGTTGCAGTATTCTTCGCAGTTTTCGGCCGCTGCCATGTCTTTACAATTTGATTTAACTGTTGTCCCTGAATCATCTGTAATTATTATTTATTAAAACAAACAATAAAACCGGTGAAAACCCAATAATTCTTACGTAGAGTAAAACATAAAAAATTTATTACAAAGAGAAAAAGAGATAGACAAAAATTTAATAATCTTGAAACATTCTTAATAATACAGAATATTGCTCTCATTCAACGAATGGACTCGCATGTGTCAGACATTAAAGCAGGAATATACCGATTACGTATTGCTTTAGGCTATAGGATTGTTAATTCTACTGTTTTGTTAGTGATGTATTGGGTTTTTTTCTCTTTTCTTTGGCACTGTTGCCATTGTGCACCCGATGAGAGCGTGTGTGGTTCTAGGGAGTGCGGCAGAGGCATCATTTTATCATCATCATAATTTTTGTTAAGCACGGAATTACGCAAAAAAAGCAAGGTTGTCTTACGAATTAAAAAGCAATATTGCACCCAATTATCTAATGGCTTTGTTGATTTTTTACTCTTTGTCCAGTTGACGGAATTTACTATTTAAATTATGTTAAAAGGCCCACGCCAAAAAAAAACTGCATCCAAATGTTGTTAACATTAAGTGCCAGATTCTCGTTGACAGAGTAAAATGCCATGTTTACTGTAAGATTAGTTTTAATGACATCAAATTTTCCCTAAAGATTGTCGCTAAAGAATGGTAATTTTTAGGGTCTTATCTTAATAAATGCCACCATTTAAAACAGCCTAAATTTCAAAATTACTTTAAGTCAAATTTCTAAAACTTACTTATACTGAAATAAAGTGTTCGATTAATCAAAAATTGGTATTATAATTTTTCTTTTGAACACATCGTACGAAATAAAATTAACAAATAACATTTATCGTGGACTTTAGACCTTAATTTCCCTAAGCAACCTAAGCAAAACATTAAAATCAAGCTAAATTTAATGTTTTGTTTGATTTTCAGGTTCTGCTTAGGTTGCTTAGGAAAACTAAGGTCTATAGTCCAGGATTCAGTTTTTTATGAGTTTTATATGATAATTTTTTTAAATTTATCACTTTGTCTAAGATTTATTAAAAAAATAATTTTAATTTAATGGGTTGTTTTTGAAAAATAACGGTTTTAAAGAAGTAATTCGTCCATGTTTAAAGTAGTCCATTCTGTATTTTTCCGGTGACCACTTAAATGGGTAACGGGACTTTAGAGCCGGAGCGAGGGGACTTTAGAGCCGAGGGTCTTTAGAGCCACAGTGTAGGACTTGAGCCGTATTGGAGGGACTTTGGAGCCGTAACGTAACTTTTGTGTTCAGAAAATTCAGAAAAAATTAAGGGACTTTAGAGCCGAACAAATTTTGTCAAAGTTGGTTAAATTACGTCATAATATATCACTGAAATTAGCCAAATTTTAAGTTGTAAAAGTTTTCAAAGCTTTCTACAATACTTTTAAAACCTTTTGGTGCCCGAAAAGAATATTTTCGGCATAATATCTTCCGAAATAAATATTTTTTTATTTAAGCAGTAAACTAAAGGAATTTCAATAGTTTTAAGCTTTTTAGATTTTTTTTCTTGATTTGTAGGTTTCGCTTAGGCTTAGGAAAAAAATGGTCTTTTGTCTTAAATTTTTATTGCAACATTTTCTAAAATAAAACATCTTTAATATTTATCATAACAAATGTTTCAATTTAAAAACCAAAAACCGTGAATCCTAACCCCTAACCATGCCCTATATTCACATGAAAAATCTTTTATCAAACAAATCAAAGCACGAATCTAAACCATGTTTTTGCTCAAGATTAGAAGTTTATCAATAATTGGAAGTTAATAAGTTTCTTTTCCCGCCAAATCCTTCTAAATTGTCATCTTTTGTATATACAATAGAAAACCCGAAGCATATTTATCCCGCATAATGATTACCGCATTGCACAATTAGCTCCATTTGTTATGTAAATGTTTTAATATTACTTGTATGTTGTTTTACTATTGTTTGCAAACGCATTTTTCATTTCGGCTCTAAAGTCCCTACTGCGGCTCTAAAGTCCCCAGATCCGGCTCCAAAGTCCCTCGGCTCTAAAGTCCCCAAACCCTTAAATGGGTTATACTTGAAGAATGCCTGTAGTTCGTTGTGTATTTGCGTTTACTTTGTCTTGAACCAATGTAGGGCGATGGCCCAGAAATTTTTTATGGCAACGAGTGGAGATTGTGGCGTAGTGAGGTAGCGCGCATGTCAAAAACAATATTTATTCGTTTAATATTTATTAGAACCCTGTTCTCACATTCTACGAGGAAGATTTATTAATATCCGACGAAAAGAATTACTCTCTTTTGAAAAGAAAACTTTTAAAAAATACACTACCGAGAAACGTTTGAGAATATTCGTTATAAAAACACTTTTTAAATTAATTTTATTTATGAAAATTGTTAAAATTTTTAACGAAATATTAGTAATTAAAATTTTTAGTAATTTTATAAATTCGATAGTTTCTTAAGATTCTTTTTTAAGCGATCGAATAGCCCATTATCAGAGTCACTAGCCAGTATTACACTTGTGAGTATATATTATATGAAATCTTGATAATGATTCGTTTACGGTACACATTTACCTGATACATCGATTGTGTGACAACTACAGCTGTGTTTATATTTTAGAAATGCCACACCCAATAAGTGGGAGTTACAAAGTTAAATAAATGTGTGCTGGGGCAACTTTTATAATATCAGTCGGTCCTATTATGCATCTAAAAAACTAAACATAGCATATAATTCTTACATCATTTTTGTTAAAAACACTTTATTCGGCCTCGCATTTTTTAACGTAAATACCAAGCAATTTTTTGAACATGTATATTGCACCTTTAAAACCTATTAATAAGCGCAAACGTTAATTAAAACATAAATTATGTTTATAAATTATTCATATTATAGTGGTAGTAAGAATACATAACAATGTATTTAATATTTGATATTTTTGTTATGTATCCTAGGCAGTAGTAAGATAATTTTATAAAGCTTTAATAGAGCACGATTTTTACGTAGTTATTTTTATACTGCGGGTGAATAGATGTTGAAAAGAATATTTATGTTTTTGTGATTGGAAGAGGTACCGTGAAACCAGTGAGATATTACAAGAAAATGAGATAATGAAAATAAAACAAAACAACAACTTTACAAACTTGGAGAAATTTAAAGCGTTTTTGCGAAAAAAAATTTTTAATAATTTAAATTGAAATGTAAAGTCAAGAATTTAAATAATATATTCAGATCACAACCAAACATTAAGAATAGTAAGGTTTCAAACATACATGGGCAAGTTGATCCGGAGTGGGGGGGGGTTAAACCTCAAATTAGGGGGGGGGTTAAAATCCGATACACGCAAAATACCCATATCGCTTTTTTTCTGGAGTGCATTTTACCCATATCGTTTTTCGATTTCGAAGGAAAAATAGGTAAAAAACGCTAATTTTAGGTCTAAAGCCCTTTTTATTGCATTTTTGAGCTTTTTATTGTTAAAACATTCATTTTGACCTCAAAACTTAAGTTTGGAGGCAGTTAGAAGCCATTTTAAAAAATTTTTTTTTCTTCATTTTTCCAAAATTGGGGGGTTAACCTTTTCTTCCCCCTCCCCACTTCTGAGTGAGTGGGGGTTAAACCACCCTTCTCAGAATTTGGGGGGTTAACCCCCCAACCCCCCTCCCCCGTGCCCATGTATGGTTTCAAATTAAATCTGTTTTTATGTGTGTTCTATGAATGTCAAAATCTATTCAAGCGCATAATAAATAAACATTACTACACTTTTAATTGGATTAAAGAATAAAATTAATAACAGACTTAATTTCAGACATCGGCTCTGGCTCTGGTACTCTTCAATGTAAAGTTAAATAAATGATTTGTGAATACGTATCTATGTAAAAAATGAGTTTTTCTTTACTTTGTGCATATTGAAAGTCAATGACCGAAATTAGTAACTTTTTAATTATATAACAGCTACGCAAAATATAATACTCCCTTGCCTATATACATATCCGTAATCCAGAATAACACCCTTTAAGTTTAGCATTAGAATATAATAAAAGCATAATAAAAGCAAAGCATTAATTAGCTGATACTGAAGAATATATTAATATTTAATGAGTTTAGTTTAAAAAAACTGATTTTTTACAATTTTACAATACTAACTAAAATCACGATAATACAAAAATAAAACAATTCAGAAGTTCATCACAATTCCACTAAAATTAGGAATTTAGAACCAAATACGCGCCTTATGTCAAATAATAGAATAAGTTTTGCATATAAAATATTTTAGCTCAATGAAACACACTTTGTGTGTATGTATGTGCCAGGGACGTAGCCAGGGGGGGGGGGGGGGGGGGGCGGCCGCCCCCCCTCAAACCGTTCGGACAGGAGTAAAAATAAGGATAGTGGTTGGGGCGGGGGGGGGGGGGGCGGCCGCCCCCCCCGAAATGGTCGCCAGATAGTAAAATTTGGGGGTTTTCAGAGGCTAAAAATTCAAAATTTTCTTTCGCGCCTCTCGCTAATCGCTCGGCGCCAAACTTTAAAATAATTTTAGTACCCGAATGGACCCCCAAAAACCAAAAATTTGTTCCGCTTCGCTTTGCTCAGCGGTCACTTTCTATAGTATACATACATATATATCTCGTTATTTATGTTGCCTGATGCTAATGTTATTTTAAAGTTAGTACAATAATTTTTATAAGTAGCAAATACTCACACAGAAAACACAAACGAACAATCGTATTGGTTGATTTATGTACCTCCCCCTCCTAAATTTTCCTGCCGCCTATAGCGTTGGCTCGGATTTTTTTCATATAGGCTAGGTACCCTAGAGAACATGGAGCCGAGATGCTGCTCATGTGCTTTGGTTTACAATGTGGGTTTAGCCAAGGGGTCTCCGAAGCTATCTTCTCTAAATTCCTTTTTTTGTAAAAAGGCTCTATCAAGATGTGTATTTATGTAATTTTTAGCTAACAAAACGTTTTTTTACCGCTTAAAAACATTAGATAAGTAGGTTATTAGGCCAAAAACAGTGTATTATACAGCTTTATCTACATTTTATCCCTGCTTTTTTAACGTTTTCAAAAATTAAGGGGGGGGCTCCGCCCCCCCAAAATTTGGGGGGGCAAGAGGCCCCCGAAGCATTTTTGTACTAAAATCCGCCCCCCCCCAAAATGAAACTCTGGCTACGTCCCTGGTATGTGCATAGTATTAACGTGGGAAAAATGGGAGGGAAAAATCGAAATGGGTTGTACTCTTCATTAAAAAATGCAACCTAGACTCAACCAAAGTTTAAATAAAATCATTCAAAAATCTCCATTGCAGACATTGGTAAATGATTTTTGACGCGCTTTGGCATGGCAGCTGAACAGGGAGAGAGTGTTTGATTAAGCATGTAAAGCTACTCATAAAAACTACAATTTTTAGAAACTAAAAAATACAAAATTTAAAAAATGGTGCACTATTGTTTTTCTAATATTATTCTAAGAAATTAAATAAAATACTGTAATTATTTGCGTATACAGAATCGAGTGACGTGAATTTTCAACTGTTTTTATCAAAGTGTTTTCAGGAAATGATACAACCCTAATTTAAACTTCGTGAAATATTGAATCTTAGAATTCAATTTAAAAAAACTATTAATACAAAATGGGATTTTTTACCTCAAATCAAACCAAATAATTTGTTAAGCTGAATTATTGTTTGATAATATTGTTTTTAATATATTATAAAACAACGGTAACACTAAAACGAAAACAAAAATTTATAAACACGAAAACACAGAGAACAGTATTCTAACGTACTAAAAACTTAGGTAATGTCCTTGAAACATAGAATACAAAAATTACTCTGAACTTTCTGTTATAAATTTTCCTTAAATACACATAAAAGCACAGCCTGACCAGCAGTGCAATGCAGGCAACAAAATTGACTGCTTGCTAGTTTTTATTCCTAATACTAAATATTTATTGCATAATTAATTATAACTGCACTTAAAAATAATACTGGAATGTTGCTTGTATTGCACTGACTTGTTATTTCGCAGCATGGTTATTTTGGCGCCAATCCGCGCTTCCTTAAATTTGGATGGGATTTAGATTAATAAACTTCAATATACTATTAAATTCAAAATAGATTTTAATGTGTAAATTGAATTGTCTAAACATTACGCGAATTGGCATCTCTAAATGACATGTTAAAATGATTTACAAATGGAATTAAGCACAATTAACATATAAAAAAATAAACAAAAATACAACACACAGGGTTAGTGCAGCTTCGAATCGACTTCATTTGCAGTTTTCATTACATGATTGCGCCACTTAAATGTCCAATCACAGGCGATGAAGAGGAGATGTGTACGGGGACAACAACCAATCAGAGCGGCGCAGCTCTCGGATGAAGCGATAGCGCTATAAGGGCGGTAAGCCCCAGCATTAAGATACCTGTGCTAAAGTCCGTCTGGGCGGCTGAGGATAGAGAGCCCGTCGGGATATTCTCCCAACAGTCAGTACAGCTTTCTGCGATGGACCTCTTCCTTCTCGAGCTGTATGCTTCTTTACCCTATACGCACAAAATTAAATATTTTAAGTATAACAATTAAATAATATTTTGTTTAAAACCAAAACTACAAAAATATTTTCACACAGAGAAACTATTTGTTATAAAGCTTATGCATTACCAAATTTCATCACTTTTTAAGTAAAACCGCAAAAATAAATAATTAAAAATAATTTTACCCGTTCTTCTGGATTGTAATAATCGTAAACGAGTACAACAGCGTCTTTTTGGTCGCTCACTTTAAATGCTCTCTGAGTTGTCACGTTAAAACAAACTGGAATATTTCCAAGCTAAAAAAATTGTGGTAAACTCACAACGTAACATAATTCAAACAAAAAACACAGAAGTTATCGGCGTCATAAACAAAGTTTTTTATAATTTTTCTTTAGTTCTAAACAAATGTTGTTTTTTGAAATAACAAATATATAATAAAATAGAAAATTTATGTTTTTTTTAAAAATAAATCTATTTTAATCATAACAAAGACACAAATTTGTTTAAAAACGTTTTTGTTATTTTTTTAATTGACTTTATAAAAGTTCACGGCAGCATGACAACGTTGTGATGGTACAAACAATAATTGATTTAATACAAACGATGATTAATAAGTGACTTTTGCTAGAACATACTTTTTTGTACGTCGTTGGCAAATTATGTTTCTTCAGTATCCCACCCTGTGTTCAGCTTGCGTGGAGTCAACCAACACAAAAAAAGATTGACTTATAAAATAATAAGAATGATGTTTTTAAGCAAAGGGTTAAAAATTAAAAAGTTAAAACTTCGAAAAAAAAATCTTAATGAATTTCACCTTATTAAAATAAAAATTGGCTTTGGTGTCTGATTTTTCAGTTTCGGCACGCTGTAGATCTTTAATCTGAGTCAAATCCTCGGCTAATTCAAAGTTGAAACCTGACAAGGCATCCATTTCTACTACCGCCATGTTACTCTGTTTTCCTAAGGTGTTGTATCTAAAAAAAATTGAAAGCGATTAAATATTGGTGCAAGTTCAAAATCAGCCAAACATAAAGAAAAAAAATTAAAACTTGAACACGCCTATGCTGAAAGGTCCTGGGTTGTATGTTTCGGTAAAACATCCAAACCATTTAAAGAACGACTCAATTAGCATGCAGCCAATATTTAAAAAAAACCTAGGGTAACTGACTTAATTTCGGCCACCTTTTTTTATTTTTTTTTTGAATAAGTTTTTTCTGGCTTTTTCAATCAAACCAAAATTTTGCCTAAAAATCAAACAATAGCTATATTTGTTATTCCAGTGCAAAATTTGAATATTTCTGTTACACTTAAAAATCAGTGAAGGTTTAAACTTTTTTTTTAAATTGGCCGAAGTTAAGGCGCGTGCCATTTATTTCGGCCACCTACAAAAAACTGGCCATAACTATTGCTTAAACGAACAATAAAAATTTTTGCAAATTTACCCTTCGGTATTGTTCTTGGTACATATAACTTAATTTTTCCCGTTTGCGAACTTTAATAGTTATTAGCAAGACTTGAAATAATTATGTCAAAACCTTAAAAAAACAAGTTTTAGTAACTTGTATTTTTTGTTCAATTTTTATTTTTGGCTTAAAAAACGTCAAAACAAAGTCAAACGAGCAAAAAAAAAATTCTTTATAAATACGGTAGTACAATGATATTTAAAAACAGCAAAAAACGGCAAGTTCTTTCACCTAAATTTTAAGGTGGCCGAAATTAACGGAATCTTAAAAAGCGCAGTTAGTTAAACGCATTGCAAAATAACTTTGAAGAAAATATCAAAACATGAAAATTAACAACTTTGAGCCTTAAATAGAAGATAAATAGAAGATTCATTAAAACTAAAAAGTTTTAAGATCTTAACATTAAAAAACAGCTTTTACTCTTTTAAACACAAAATTTTCGCTTCGCTTCGTTTTTTTTGTTGTGCAGCAAGACTCGCAGTGCGAATATAGCAGTATTAAGTGAAAAAAAGACGCAGTCCCCACTGCAAGAAAACTAACACTGTGTTAAAAATGGCAGCGTGGAAAAACTAGTAGAAAATGGGGGATTTTTGCGAGAAAAGTCGTACACGGATTTGAAACTGCGACTTTTCTTGCAAAATTTTGGTCAAAAATTTAGTGTACAATCGGACATTCTCTTGTGTTATATATTCTTGCTACTACTAATATGGGCCAGTGCAGCATGATATTATAATAAAGACAACCTTGCTAAAGAATTTAAGAAAAAGGTATGAAAAATGATATAATTATTATTGTAACCACTAAACTAAATAATTCCATCCTCGTGACCATAGATGTTTTTGGTCGGGTCCGCTAGGGGGGTCCACCCCCGGGTGGAAGGCCAAAATTTTTAGGGGCGGTTCAGGGGGTCCGGACCCCCAGGATTTTTAGGGGGGTCGACCTCGGGTGCGAGATTTCAAATTTAGGGGGTCAGGCATAGATGAGAGAAAGGAGGGGAGGGTGGGGTCCACCCCCCTAGCATCAAAATTTTGGGACCTCCTAGACGAAAATCCAGGGGGCCCCTTTCCCCCAAATTTCCGAATTTTTTAACCATGACCCCCTCTAGAATTTGAAATCTGACCCCCCCTCCCCCTTTGGGAAAATTTTAGGTAGGGTAACTGACTTAATTTCGGCCACCTTTTTTTATTTTTTTTGAATAAGTTTTTTCTGGCTTTTTCAATCAAACCAAAATTTTGCCTAAAAATCAAACAATAGCTATATTTGTTATTCCAGTGCAAAATTTGAATATTTCTGTTACACTTAAAAATCAGTGAAGGTTTAAACTTTTTTTTTAAATTGGCCGAAGTTAAGGCGCGTGCCATTTATTTCGGCCACCTACAAAAAACTGGCCATAACTATTGCTTAAACGAACAATAAAAATTTTTGCAAATTTACCCTTCGGTATTGTTCTTGGTACATATAACTTAATTTTTCCCGTTTGCGAACTTTAATAGTTATTAGCAAGACTTGAAATAATTATGTCAAAACCTTAAAAAAACAAGTTTTAGTAACTTGTATTTTTTGTTCAATTTTTATTTTTGGCTTAAAAAACGTCAAAACAAAGTCAAACGAGCAAAAAAAAAATTCTTTATAAATACGGTAGTACAATGATATTTAAAAACAGCAAAAAACGGCAAGTTCTTTCACCTAAATTTTAAGGTGGCCGAAATTAACGGAATCTTAAAAAGCGCAGTTAGTTAAACGCATTGCAAAATAACTTTGAAGAAAATATCAAAACATGAAAATTAACAACTTTGAGCCTTAAATAGAAGATATTTTAAGGTTATATATTGCTTCGTTCTAAATTTGATGCAGTTTAAACACAAAACAAAATTAAAAAAATCATAAAAAATTCACTTTTTGTATGAAAATGTTGATAATGTAGAATAATAAAAATAAAAAACTTTTGTAAAAACACTTTATTCAACATTAATCCAGTTACTTTTGTGCTAGTTCTTTAATTTGTGTTTTAAAAATAAGCCAATTTTCTAACACCCTAAATTGGTGGCCGAAATTAAGGCGTGGCCGAAATTAAGTCAGTTACCCTATACATCTCGCATCAAAATTTTTTTTAACAAGTTAGCTCCAGATACTATGAAACAAATATTTTCATCTGAATTTCAAATAAAAACGTGTAGAAATAGGTACGGTGGCCGTGGCACGGATTAAAATTAAGACCAAAAAAACTCTCGTGATTTTGGTCTTTCGTCCATAAAAGGTAATAATAAATTGTGTAGTTCTAGATCGGGATTTTTTATCTAAAGTTCAATACCTAACCTTTCAATAGTAAAAATAACAGCAAAAACAAAAATTAAATCGAAATAAAAATATTTATCAAGTCTTGGTAGCTTTTCTCAGGAATATACTTAAAGTATCAATTTAAAACAATTAAGTTACATGTATTTATGCTTAAAAAATAAAACCTACTTTTTCGTTTAACCTAAATAAAACACGCATAGCTTACTTGCAACACATAGAAATAGAAACTTCATTCCCACTACTGGAAGTTTCCAGAACATTGGGGTCGCAGTTGAAGGGTTTGGTGAGTTTTTTAGATGCCAAGTTATAGTGCCAGCTCACTTGGGCAAACACAATTCCATTTCCTGTAGCCTCAATGTCCACAGGATCGTTCAAATTGTACAGCTTAACCAATAACATTAGTTGGTAAATAATAAAAGTAAAATAGGGTAGTGCATTTAATTTTTTTAATTTAAACTTTTCCCAATTGGGCATTTTTGATTTTGGACTATATCTTTGGTAATCCTAGACGGAATACGACGTTTGATAGCTCAAATGAGAGCTAATTATGTAGATGACTGTCGTGAGCTTTTTATTAGTTATGTTATGATATTTTCATGTGAAATTGTGTGATTTATAATTTAAAAAAAGTTACTCGTTTTTAGAACATGGGCATTTCATGATTACGGAATAAATTGGTTTAAAAATTAAACTGTCCTGGTAAAATTTAGTCTATTTTCCAAATTTTTAGTCCCCATGGTTCTACGTTGCGTCTGTGGTGAGCAATCGTTATAAAATAAAATAGTGTAATTTCGGCACACTATTGCTGTAGGTAAAAACGGGTTCAATCTAGTGGTCGGGTGTTAAATTGTAGTTGTAATTAGTTAAAAGACAACGTTGAAATGTGTAGGAGTCATAGCACTGAACTTAAACTCGATTAAGGTTTTTTTTTAAAAAGTGCCGAAATTAAATGCACTTTTTTACCAAATTTTCCTCATTTTAATACCATTTAGCATTTTAGCTGTAACTTTTTGCCAGTTACACGTTGAACAACAAGTAAACGCTTAAATTAAAGAAAAATGTCTGGAGATAATGATAGGCTTTTAAATTTTTGAACATGATGATTTTTTGACTGAGAAACAATCGATTGTTTGTAAAGTGCCGAAATTAAATGCATACATTTAATTTCGGTACTTTTCCATTTTTTTAAAAACTGATTTAATTAAGTAAAAAAACAACTTTCGTACAATGAATTTTTTATGACGCAACGCAGTATCGTAAAAGCTTTAAAATGAGCTATCAAACATGAAAATCAGGCCATACAGTGAAAAGTTACATTGGAAAAACGAAAAAGTGCCGAAATTAAATGCACTACCCTATTGTCTTAATTTTTATAATTACGACATTCTATATATTTTTTATTATCTACTTTTATAATTAAAAACTGCCCTATTTTTAAATTAAGTTAAGTACGCGTAATAATGTTTGTTTATTTAAAGCTACAGAATTTAAAAATACAACAAAATTATATCACTTCTTTTATTTGAAGAAGATTAGCATTGCTGGGATTGACTTTCCAAGAGTATTTACGATCTTCACCATTTCTGGCTGTAATACCTACGTCAAAGCTGGGGGAATAAGCTGCTTCTGCAAAGGCGCCCAAAGCTTGTAAAGCCATAACTGTATCCTACAATAAACCAACAGAAAGAATTAGTGTTGAACCAACAAATTTCATTTTTAACAGCCTGTTTTACGTTGGGATGGAAATGGAAGTGTTGTTAACAGTTATTTTTATTGAGTAAATTAAAACAAAAAAGGCAAAAAATGACCAATGTTTTGATTTAATGAATTAATTTTATACGAGTTTCTTTCAGTGCTATTGGTATTATACGATCTTAGTGCATCAACATGTTTATTGCTTCTTTATGTCTCCATCTCAGACAAAAATGTGATGGATAAAACTTTACAGCAACCTACATGGAAACAAAAACAAACGCTTTTTTGTTGTTTCAAAAAGCGACTGTTTTATATAAAAACTTATTTATTTGAAAAGAATGGTGTATTATGTACTTGTGTGCTGGAATAGCCTCCGTAGGCGTTTCGTTGTGTGGTGAGCCAACGAACGATAGATAAAGCTTCGTCGGTGTTTTTCCTAAGCATGTAACTGAGCAGGGCGTAGGCGGTCATCTCCACGTTAACTGGGCGAGGTCCTTGCCACCAGTATTTTTCTTCTTCTGGCTGCTCACCGACTGTGTCACTCCAGTAGCGCATTCCAGCTGAACCATGTTTTTATATAATTTACAATTGATAACAAACGTGTTTTTTGTTTATTCAATTTTACTAAAAGCTTTGTTTCAACATAAACTAGTAATTTATTCCAAAGATTGTTAAAAAATCTGTTTTTTTCACAATAAAAAAAATTAAACAACGGTTTATACATTGGTTAAAAAAATTTAACTATTTATTAAACTTTCTATGTTGAAAAATGACGTTTTTTGCTAAAATCGTCGTTTAATCTTTAAAAAATCTGATATTAATAATAAATATTTAAATGATTTAATATTAAATTGCATGTACTTACAACTAAAAGCCTTATTAAACATGTTTTACCTACTTTGACCAAAAAAAAAACTTAGGATACCCGTTTGACAGAAAACCCAACTGGATATAAAAAAATAAACTCAAGTAGCGTTCTAATGATACGTTAGTTTTTTTATCTTATCAATTTTGTTGTTGGAGAAGGTAGGGAACACATACACACACAAAATATAGATATTTCGCTCTCAACTTCACATTGAACAAATATTTGATTTATAATTTTCTGCTTTTTTCATATATATAATGAAATGGCTTAATGATAAGGAAGATATATACGGCACAATCAAAGCAAAAAAACTGACTAAAATACATTGTTTAACAGTTAATAAATGTCAAACTTTTTTGGTTTTCATTTGTAGTTTTTTTTATAAAATCACTAAAGATAATTGTAGGCTTATTTTTAGAATGCATAAGCGGAGTTAAAAAAAGTTACCTTCATCAATAGCTTTAGCGTTAAGCATTTCGTAGGCTTCGTCTTTTTTGTCACTATTAGCTAGGTGGAGAGCATAGGTTACAACTGCTAGTTCGTAGGGTTTGTCCGCAATATTGTTTAAATTATTTTCCAAATAATTTAAAGCACGTGTGTTTGTTATCTAAAAATTAACTTCAAAATTACTCGAAACTATATAAAAATACTTTAATATTTTTAAAAATACTTAACAATCACTATCGTAACTACAATCACTTGAAAATATTCTCGTATAACAATTTTTTTAATACGCAAATGCGAGTTTAGATTTATTGGTGAGTATTCTTTTAACCTATTTTTGTAAATATCTATATTATAATAAATATGTCAAAAAACTAGAAAAAACTATTTTGATAGAAAATTTTAGTGGTGTTTTTCTAAATACTATGCTCGAAAGGTCCGGTGATATAAAAGTCAAAGAGTTCCTGAGCTCCACCCCTTAAGTAAATAATAAAAAGCTTTTCAACATTGAAGCGAGTTTTAAGTTATTTTTGCCGGATTCAAAAATACTTCACGTTTTTAAGAAATTTCTTAAAATTTTAATTTATATTCTATAACAATAAACGGCACTCAGCTTTCATTATTCCAAAAATAGCACAAAAATAAGCCATGTTGGAATCTGGAGAGCTCCGAAAACAGTGTTCTATACCGGAGCTAGGGGAAACATCACTAATGAAAATTAAACAATTACTGCTTTGTTTGTAATTTTATTAATACTATGAATAAAAACAAAAATTAAAATTCGAGGATGTGAAATCAAAATACGCGGATACGGATTTTTAAAAAAATGCCAATATTCAAAAATTTTGAAATCATTATTGGTTACTATGGTTAATATTTTTTGTTTCCATTTGTGTAATGCAAAAATTAAGGGTACTTCTTTGCCTTTATTTTTCTTTGTTAAAATAATAATAAAAAACTTACTCCGTTTTCCAACTGGGCAACCACCACGTAGGCGGTGAGAGGCACACCCCCTTCAGACGCTCCACCCTGCATGGCCTGGTGGTGAACCTCTCCGCGTTCTTCAAAAGAACCGTCGTCTTTCTGCTGGCTGTTTAAGAAGCCTATCGATTCTCTCAGAATATCCTCGTCCACAAAGATATATGCCTAATCAGAAAAACATTTAATAAACATTCAACAAGAATTTTATAAAAAAGTTGTAACCATATTCGTGTAGCTGGTAAATTGGCTGGTACATTAATCAATTATCATACGATTTTTAGTACCTAAGACTGATGTGCATATTCCAATTAATTTCGTTTACGTAAATTTCATAATTATTGGTGTAATATAGAACAGAAAATACCTTTGCCTGATGGAAGGAGCGGACTACGAAAGCGGTGAGCCAGGTGCTTCCGTGCTTGTCACTCTGTCCGAAAGCGCTGAAGGAGTGGTCGGGGCGTTTGTAGTTCAATTCTCGTTGATACCCGGCTTCCATGAATTTTTTCGCTTTCGTTTCGATCTGAAAACCAAATCACTTTCTATTTACCTCTAAAACCTCGTTTAGCAGCAAAATATTGTTCTTGGGAAAACAAAAATGAACTCCAAATTATTTGATGAAGTGGGGATTTTACATCCAGATATATTACTCTCATGTCAAAAACAACCTTTTGTGTGAGAGATATATAAAGTTGCGAATTTAACAAGAGGAGGAAAATGATCAAAACATCCAAGAGTAACCAAAACAGAGTAAATCACCCAAGGATTACGGGTAAAATTAGGACCAGCAGGAAGAAGGGGCGGCACAACAACCCGGGTTTTTAAAGTCTGTAATAAAGCTCCATGGTCTTCCGTTTTTTGAGCAGGTTGATCTCGCTGGACTAAACAATTTGAAATCAATGAAAACGGATCAGGTGGGTCGCTTTCCTGAAATAATCACTTTCAAACCACTAACTTATTTCTAAAGGACTCACCGGTATTTTTATTTACTAAAACAATTTATTTACGCATAAAAAAGTACAAAAATATTTTTGTACGATTTGACAAAAAAAGTTTTGGCCTTTATTTTATAACCAAAAATGAGCTACGAGTCCCCTCCGTTTTTTTAGGGTTGCTAGTTATTTTCGAAGAAACACATCAAAATTCCAAAAATGAATCTAAATTCATATTTCTACGTCAATCCAAGCCAAATTGGCTGGACGCCAATTTATAGTCTATGATCTTCAATATTTACTCGAATATCATTTAATGAAAAATTTTAAAAAACTCTAAACAAAAACCTGTATTTTGTCAATGCAATGTTTACCTGGGGTGTCAGTCTCTGGGTAGCATTGAGATAACGCATAACAACTATGTTCGGTACAAAGCCCACCATGTTTTGTTCACCACATCCGTAAGGCATTTTGACCAAACTTTCAATATTGTTTAGAACCGGTCCCATAATGTCCCCTAAAATTATTAAATACAAACATTTTTGTCCACAGATTCGGTTTATTGTGTATTATTTATTGGGCTAGTATACCTTTTTAACTTTAAAACAAGGTTCATTTTTAAAGCGTTTGCTATTTAAATGTTTTAATATTCAAAAAAAAAATAATGCTCCAACTGACCAACAACAGCAATTGCGGCTCCTTCTGATCCTTCCACAGCATCGGATGGAAAGTCCAGGGAAACGGCCTCTTTGAATGAGTTTGTGTTTGACAAATCGATAACCACTGGTTTGTTTTTCTCGACTCTTAGTCCTTCAGGCTAAAACAAAAATTTTATTTTAAAAAGTTTTAATTTAAAAATGGGTTGCGTAGGGCACGAGTGAGGAGGCAGTTAAACACATACGATATAAGCCCATTCCTGGGCACCTCTTGAAATTTAAAACTGACGCACCTCTGTCGAGTGTTTTTTTGTATTTTTAATTTGTATTTTTGATTCTATCTTTTTTCATATATTGTTAATTATAAACGCGACTTTTTAATACAACCTCAGTCTTTACTTGTTTTTTATGGAAAAATAGCATAAATTATTGTACAAAAAGCATTGTACAAAGGCAACCTTAAACGTATAAACTCAAAATTTCTGATTTAAAAGTGTTTTAGATATTGGACCGATCAGAACAGTTTTGACAATTGAAATTAGCTCCACTCCCTCCTGAAAAACTAGAAGAAGAAGGCTCTGTGAAAAAAAATACTATAAATTTTATATACTTGTAGCTAAAATTTTCGAGTAAAACAAAATTAGTACTTTTGAAGATATAATAATTTTAAAGAAGAATTAGTTACTTTTTGATTTTGCCACCAAATGTTTTTGCTATAGGAAAACTTTTGTATTGTATTAAGCTTTATAAGTAGTTTACTCACTTCAACCAAGAGCGGTTGTTCGACAGCGTCGGCAGCGTTTTGTCCGCGTGCGGTCACTTTCAGCTTAACGTCTCCGATTCGCGTTGGCACAATGGGGAAAAATACTGATTTGGATCCACCACCGCCTGCCACCTAGAAAACAAATCAAAATATTAATGACGTCGTAAAAGTAATACAATAATGCTTTATTAGTAATGCAATGCAACATTTTGTATTTTTAGTTGTATTTTAAAAATTTAAAAAAACAGCAACAAAACAGCCAATAATTAATCAAACCTTAATTTGCCTAACGTTGTAATTATTAGTAGCTTTTTCCTTAGATTGTTTTGTTGTGTCTCCGTTCTTTTCAACGAAGTCAAATCCACTATTGTCATTGTGGTCCAATGTTATGGTTACCTAAATAAAAAATTAATATTGGTTGTTTAAAAGTCTACAAGTACTTCCTGGTTCTTTAAAAGATATTTCAGTAGCGTCATTTAAGACACAAAGCACTGCTTTGAATTACGAAACCCTCTTAGTGAAATCCTGTTAGTATAATTGAATTTATAAAAAAATAATCAGAAACTACGGCGATGTCGTTTTTTATAACGAGACTGGTTTATGTATTTTTACAAAAACATTTAAAGTTATTATTAAAATAAGAAAATATTACCGTTTGAGCTTGAGACATGTAGTTAAAAACCAACACTTGAAGGGCTAATTTTTCTCCTCTTTTTACTGAGTAAGGAAGGTTTAATCTGATGAAGAAAGGCCGAAAAACTTCCAACTAAAAACACATTGTTTTTTTTAAACCTCAAAAAGAAAATGCGTGTAAAACACACCAAAACCATTAAAGAACAAAACATTACTCGCTAGACTATTTTTTCGACGTAATGTTAAATTTTTATATTAATTTTAAGTTTTTACTAAAAGAAATAAACTTTTTTTGTTGTCGCAAAAACATAAATTTTAAAGTGATTTTAATTTAGTTACTATATAATTTAACATAATATTTACTTATTAAAGCGGCAGCGGTCTTATTATTTTTATCCAAAATTGTTTTAATAAAAAAAGTATTTTTTAACTATTTATCTGAATTTACTTTAAACAACTTGCTTTGTACGTTTCGTTAATTGCGGCTAATTTTAAAGATATAGTAAGAAAGACATTTGAGTAGAATTAAAGCAATATCTACTAATAATTTCATGCTAAAACGATAAAACTGCTTTTATTATTACTAAGTGTAGAATACAGAAACAAGATCATACTTTGGCTGTGTCCGGTGCGACTCCTAGACCGCTGGCGTCACTTACAGCGAAGGCACTTGTTATCCAGGAAGTAATAGTGTCTGGAACTTTGGCACGGTGCACAAGTTCTCCGTTGGATCTAAAAAACGCTTTAAAAACTATATACTACACTCTTTGACAGTTACATATACAATGGTGTGGATTAAAAAATATTTTTGAGTGCTGGCTTAAAAAATTCAGTAATTTTGTCGTAGCTGACACGGAAGTTAAAACAATAACCAATAATAGTTTAAAATTTTTGCTGTTTCATAATGTAAAATAATTAATCGCAAAAAACTAAAATCCGTGCAAAAATGAAAAGCATAGAACGAAAAATTTAAATGGGCACATATTAAAGAAAAAAAATTATGTTCTACTACGATTAACTTATTCACTTATTCAGTTTTTATCAGCCGTATGGGTGACACGGGCTACTTGTATTATCAAATTTATTCAAACAGAGTTGTTTTTAAAAACAGGCTTTATATTTACACAAAATATATTTTTATTTTTAAATTGGACCTTTGTATTTTAAAAAAAGTTATTTGTTTTGGAGAACATTATGTTGTTTTGCTAGTAGAGCTAGGTATAAAACACTTTATTGGAATTTAAGAAAATGAAGGTGGAATGCAGACAAAATGCATGTAAGCTGATCCCCCTCCCGCATACCGATGGAATGGAAACACATCAGAAAAGCTGATATTTCGTTTACATTCTTGTCTGGCAAAAATGATCTGCAAAGTCTTGTTAAAAAAATATTTCCAAAATAATGGTTTAAAATAGCAAAAATACGTATAGTGCAGTGGCGTAGCCAGGATTTCATTTTGGGGGAAGGGGCGGTTAGGGGGGAGAAAAAGTGCCGCAAAAACGGCGCGCAGCGCCGCCGCCTGCGCCGCGTAGCGGCGCCAACCGACGCGAAGCAAAATGTTATACAACCCCACAAGTGTAAAAACCGTTGTTAGGGGTTTTAAAACAACCATTATCAAATCTACATATCTTATAATATATGAGTTTTAACATCTATATAGTATTGATTGTCATTCAATATCTGAGGCAAAGGCACATGACTTAGCTATGTATTGAATGGTACAATTCATCAATATAAAAAAAACCTAACAAAATAATTAGTCCACACTTCCCGCGAAGCGGGAAAAATTTCAGTTTTTTGGGTATTTTTATGCTTTTGGAACGCATCAGAAATGTTTCTGAATTTATGTATATATAAAGAAAAAAATTTTTCTCCCAAAATTAAACCCTTCTTACGAAAAAATCCGGCTTTGCCGGATTTCGGGGGGGGGTTCCTTCGCCCCCCACCCTGGCTACGCCACTAGTATAGTGTAGTGTTTATAAAATTTTATACCTAGACATAATACAAACTAGAACAAAAATCTTCCAAATTCACGGATTAAAAACAAGCAGAGTCGGCCTTCTCCAACAAAGAGCTGAAATTTTTTTTCCTTACTGTCATTGCATGCTATTATTATTTTTTAATTATCTAGTCTAGTTTTTATATATAAACACACAATTTTTTAGTTTAATTTAAGAAAAAAAAAAACGAAAGTGTAAAAGGAACAGTTTTCTAAACGATCGGGTGTGTGAATGAATAGTCATAATTCACCAGTGAAATTGATATTAATAAACTCTGTGTTTTCACCTCTCTACGGAGTGTGCAATTTTTAAAAGTCACTACAGCAAAATTAGCAAAAAATAGCATAAGTCTGGTTAATTACCACATTTAAAGTATCTGCGCAATATAATAGGAATTGGTGCGTTAGGAAGAATAGTTAAAAAGATCGGGTATAGCCCTGTCGGGTATAAATCTGGGAGGCTACCCACTAATGAATAAAAGAATAATATGGTTTGGGTTTTTTTTACAACCACAGTTAGAAGACGCAAAATAGGGTATGGTGCGCGTGTGTTGTAAAATTCATCACACTAAAGTTGATGAACAAATACACGAGTTTTCAGCCAGATTTAAAAGGCTATATTTTTATGGAAAAAAAAACAAGAACTTATTTCAAATCTAAAAACAACAAAAATAATATTAAAAAACAAAATCATAATTTTAGCACAACATATATGTAGATGTACAGTTTTTTGGCTGTTTTAAAGTTTAGGATAATCTCCAGCACTTTTTTTTGCATTTCAAAAGGGTGTGGTGTTCCTTTAAGGTATATTGCGAATTTCGTTGATGCCAAAATTTTGTTAGAAATTTTTAATGTTGGGTTGTGGGTTTTTTTTTTAACATATTCTCTTAAACAGATTTGAATTCTATTACAATTTATAATTTTTTTTTAAAACTATAATTGTTTAACTAAAATATAAATTCATATTTCATTGGTCATTTTTATATTTATTAAACTAACATCGTTTACCTATAAATCTTTCATGGGAGGTCAAGGCTTTCAACCGAAACCTTAATCTAGCAAAGGTGATAATATAGCGTTTTGGACGGCCAAATGGGTTTAGTTACCCATAGCCGCCTAAATGCAACTAAAAAAAAATTAGCGCCTCTCTGCCGTATAAAGAAATAGCAACTGCAAAAGTACATTGGAAAGGGAAACAAACTCACAGCACCGCGCTCTCTACCCAAATCCAGATTTCTGGAAAGTTGGAGCGCACTGCGACTGCAGATTTAGTTTTTGCCGGGGTCCTTCGTATTTGGCTATCAGGTCTCATTGCCACAGAAGGCTTGAGCGGCCTGCCACGTAAACCAAAACGAGCTATGGATGATATTCCTTAATAAGGTACACGCATGTGTAGGTGGGCAGCCTTTCGGATTTTGGAGGGGGCTATACCCGATCATTGAAATTTAAGGGGGGGGTGTCCCAAAAAAAAATTTTGGATATAATCCAAATACCTTATTAAAAAATATTATGTAACTTTCTTATTTAATATTTGCTCGAACTTATTTAAATCAGGGAAAGGTTTGCAGGATAGTTAGGGGAGGTGGGTTAATCCATTGGTCCATATGCATATCCCTCTCGACCCAAATGAAATCCCAAAACTACCGACACCCCATAAAATTGTTAAGGTTTTCGAGGGATACCTATCAAAAATTTTCGGCCGTTTAGGGCAATCACAAATTATTATAAATGTATAAATATAATTTATAAAAATCCGGAAGGCTGTCAATCTCTAAAAGTAATAATAATAATATTCATGCCAAACAAAAATGACCAGTCGTACACCAGATTTTTCACCAAAATTTTACGAGAAAAGTCGCATATGCGAGCGACTTTTCTTGTTTACATGACTACCTGAAGATTCACTACTGCCTGTTTCACGCAGCGACTTTTTTTATGCAATTAATATTGGTTTATTCACCCAACCACACCAAATTTTTGCGCAAGAACGCACATTATTTTATTTACCGCTAAAACTATCATTGTTTTTAAATATTTTTTGGATAATTTTAATAAAAAATTTAGTGTACACCTGGACATTTTCTTGACTGTATATTAGTGATGTTCCCCGGAGCTCCGAGCTCCAGAGCGCAGCTCCGTTTTTAGGAGCTCCGGAGCAACCTCCGGAGCTCCGCCCTATTTTTGTACTAATTTTATGAATAATTAAAAAGTAAAGCCATAGATTATTTTGTCAATTTTTTTTCTAATTTAAATTTTTTTTCAAAATTTATTTAAAAAGAACAAAATAGTCTTAAAAATGTAATAAAAGTAATTTTAAGTGTATTTCAAACTCCATAAAGCTTAAATTCGCTCATTTAAAAGGCGGAGCTCCCGAGCTCCCTCCGCTTTAAATGGCCGGAGCTCCGAAGCATGATATTGGAGGGTAGGACGTAGGAATATCACTACTTAGTACTTACTGTATTTTTGATTAAACTAGAGTTATTTAAAGTTCAGCGACAAAAGAACTACAAAGAAAAAAGAGCAACACAGAGACACACTAAGCTATGTAAGGAAAAAATATCAATTCATTTTTTAAACAAGGGCAAAGTTTAACCAAAAGACGAACACGAAACCTATTGTATCCACACAACTGTTTTAAAACTGTGATAGGCGGTAAATTTAAAAAAGGGCCTTATGTCCAAAAACAAGAGTTACAACTAAAATTAGAAATTTTACTCGATTAAACTGTTTGTATACACTCCCCGCCACATGAATACATAAACGAACTTCAGATTTAAGTCATGCATTGCATATGCGTTGCAGTTAGATAAATCTTTAGCTTAAAACAGCAAAAAGAAAACTATTCAAAATAAAAAAACAAGTTAATTTTTTAATGTTTTAACAAGTAAAAAAACTTTTAGTTCCAAATGCAAACGACTTGTGTGTGCGCAGTCCAGAAATGCCCCCCTTTCGATAATAAAACCGATATCAAAAAATATGGACCATTTTTGATCATTTTTGTGAATTTTTTTGCAGTTTCTAACCTATTTTAATAAAATTTAAGTTGTTTTAGACCTATTTTTTGTTTGTTTGTTAATTTGTAGAGACGTACCAATCTCCCCATATAAATTGTTAATTGTTTTTCATATCACCTTGCAAAACATTAGCACTCATTCACTACTACCAAGAATATATAACCCAAGAGAATGTCCGACTGTACACAAAATTTTGGACCAAAATTTTGCTAGAAAAGTCGCGCTTTCAAACGTTTGTTCGACTTTTCTAGCAAAATCCGCCATTTTCTGCTAGTTTTTCCGCGCTGCGGTTTTTAACACAGTGTAAGTTTTCTTGCAGTGCGGACTGCGACTGTTTTTGCACTTAATACTGCTTTATTCGCACTGCGGGTCTGGCTGCACAACAAAAAAATACAGACGCTGGTAGACATTTAAAATGGAGTAAAACCCTTCAAAATTTATTTTAATTAATTTTAAAACGTTGCAAAGTTATTTTATTTCATTAAAACTAAAAAGTTTTAAGATCTTAACATTAAAAAACAGCTTTTACTCTTTTAAACACAAAATTTTCGCTTCGCTTCATTTTTTTTGTTGTGCAGCAAGACTCGCAGTGCGAATATAGCAGTATTAAGTGAAAAAAAGACGCAGTCCCCACTGCAAGAAAACTAACACTGTGTTAAAAATGGCAGCGTGGAAAAACTAGTAGAAAATGGGGGATTTTTGCGAGAAAAGTCGTACACGGATTTGAAACTGCGACTTTTCTTGCAAAATTTTGGTCAAAAATTTAGTGTACAATCGGACATTCTCTTGTGTTATATATTCTTGCTACTACTAATATGGGCCAGTGCAGCATGATATTATAATAAAGACAACCTTGCTAAAGAATTTAAGAAAAAGGTATGAAAAATGATATAATTATTATTGTAACCACTAAACTAAATAATTCCATCCTCGTGACCATAGATGTTTTTGGTCGGGTCCGCTAGGGGGGTCCACCCCCGGGTGGAAGGCCAAAATTTTTAGGGGCGGTTCAGGGGGTCCGGACCCCCTGGATTTTTAGGGGGGTCGACCTCGGGTGCGAGATTTCAAATTTAGGGGGTCAGGCATAGATGAGAAAGGAGGGGAGGGTGGGGTCCACCCCACCCTAGCCTCAAAATTTTGGGACCCCCTAGACGAAAATTCAGGCCCCCCCCTCCCCCCAAATTTCCGAATTTTTTAACCCTGACCCCCCTCTAGAATTTGAAATCTGACCCCCCCTCCCCCTTTGGGAAATTTTTGGGGGAACGACAATTTTAGGTACTTTTTTTTTTTTTTGAATAAGTTTTTCTGGCTTTCAACAAGCCAACACGAAAATACTCAATTTTCTTTCAAAAACGTGACTTTTTAACACATATTCATGTTTTTACACCCTTTTTACACCAGAATATCACTTTTTATTCAATAAAATGTAGTATTATCCTATAAAAAGACCAATTATTAAAGTTATTATGGTTTAAAATTGTTTTGCTTTGGACACAAACAAAAATTAGGTACACCACAAAAATTCACTTTTTGTATAAATTTTGTATGTTGATACAAACTTTTGCAAAAACACTTATTCAACTATCCAGTATGGCTCCTGTAAACTGACCCAATCAACCCTCTAGATTGCAAAAAGGCGGCAAAAACCACTCTTTTTTTATACTAAATTTTTTCCAAAAACGAACACATTTCATGTTTTTACACCCGGGTACACCAGATACCCCCCTTAAAAAGAACAATTTAAGTTATTATGGTTTAAACTGTTTTGCTAACACCACCCCACCACCCCGAGATTTCAATTTTGCATCCCGGATCACTCTGGATCCTCCTGGGACCCCCTCCTAGAATTCAAAATTCGATTTACCCCGGGTAACCACCCCCCCTAACTTCCCGGACCGTTCTCATCTATGGGGTCAGGGGGGGGTCCAATTTTTCAACAAAATTTTTTTTAACTCAATAATTTAAGTGTTTTTAGGTCTAATATTTAATTTTATGTGCTAAAACCGCCTATTTAGGCCTAAAAACTGTATTTAAACACGGTTTTTAAAGCTATTTTAAAGCTTTAAAATAGCTTTAAATTTTGAAAGCTATTTTAAACTTTAAAAAATAAATTCAGTGTGTTTTGGTACTTTTTGTTTTAATTTAATGCAACTCAGGAACCTAGCTATTATTTTAGAAAAAAAACAACAAATAAATTATAAATTTTAATAAGTTTTTAGATAAATCAATAATTTAAGTGTTTTTAGGTCTAATATTGAATTCTATATACTAAAACAGCCTATTTAGTCCTAAAAAATGTATTTAAACACTTTTTTTAACTAAAAAAACATGTTTTGACAGTAAATACAAAATTATACTTTTAAATTAATCGGGAGGGTGGCGGAAGGGGGTCAGCTTCGCTAGCGGGAGGGGGTCAGGCCAGACCATAGCTGGGCAGGGGGTTGGGGGTCATACCATACATGGGCACGGGGGGAGGGTTGGGGGGGTTGGGGGGTTAACCCCCCCCCCAAATTCTGAGAAGGGGGGTTTAACCCCCCCACTCAGAAGTGGGGGGAGAGAAAAAGTTAACCCCCCCAATTTTGGAAAAATGAAGAAAAAAAATGTCTTTAAAATGACTTCTAACTGCCTCCAAACTTAAGTTTTGAGGTCAAAATGAATGTTTTAAGCAATAAAAAGCTCAAAAATGCAATAAAAAGGCCTTTTTGACCTAAAATTAGCGTTTTTTACCTATTTTTCCTTCAAAATCGAAAAACGATATGGGTAAAATGCACTCCAGAAAAAAAAAACGATATGGGTATTTTGCGTTTCTCGGATTTTAACCCCCCCCTAATTTGGGGTTTAACCCCCCCACTCCGGACCAACTTGCCCATGTATGGGTCATACCCCTCAAAAATTCTGATTATAGCCGACACCCCCCCCCCTAAAATTTGGAGGTACCCGGACACCCCTTTTCCTAAAATATGGGGGGTCCCAGTGCTAAAAACGCTAAAAATGGGGTATTTAAGGTATATGCAAAAAAAATTTTGGGACCCCCCCCCCAAATTTCGGTGGTCGGGTATATCCCCCAAAATCCGGGAGGCTGCCCACTTATGGGCGAGATCGCCCTCGAGCTTTGGGGAGGGGGGCGGAAGGGGGTGGATTAGGGAAACCCAACCACACATCTGTCCTCCAAAAAACGGCCATGCCTCCAACACTCCGTCCCAAACTCGAAACACGGTCCAGCTCGCTCCCCCATTCCCTCCCAGCCAAACACGAGTGCCGGTACCGGTATTGCTATATGATCGATTTCGATATTTACTTTGCAAAACACATTTTTTAGCAAAAAACAGTACTTTTATACAGATTTAAAGAAGCCTAGTCTATAAAATTCAATATTAGGCCTAAAAACTCTTAAATTAACAATTTAACAATTTGCTCAAAAATCAGACAACTCTCTCCTAAATTTTCAATCAACCACACGGGGTCGACCAGATCTCCCTCCTAAAAAACTAGGAGGTCCGGCGTCCGGACCTTCCTGGTAACCCCTTTAAAAAATTTTGGCTTTCCACCTGTGGGTGGACATGCACCTCTCCCCCTAGAAGAATCGACCAAAACATCTACACTCGGATCGGATCTCAGATCGCAATCTTTATGAAAGAAATCCTGGATAAACCTAAATTTAAAAAAAAAAACTAAAAAATAACTTAATCTATCCTACTTTTTTTTAAAAAAATTGCTATTTTCTGCAATTTGTATTTGCGTTTTATTTCCTTCCAACCCTGTCCTCTTCTATGTAATTTAAAAAAGTGACCTTTGAAAAAAGTAGCTATTTTACCATTTTAATTAACCATCCATGAATAGCCATTTCTACTTAGTGATTCAAGAGGCTGCAGCTGTGTGCATTCAAGTTGCCTTTCTATTTATATACACTTAGTTAGTTGCTCTTGGACGGCTTTTTTTATGATTTTCCATTCGATTTGTACGCAACCAACTCACTTAAAAACAGTGTCATCGATCCATATCCAGGTTTCAGGAAAATTCTTACGAATTTTCACAGGATTGCCCTTCGCTTCTGTTTGTTCTCCATTATTTGATTTTCCCAATGGAATAATATTACTTTTGTGCAAAAGTTTGTACCCTCGTCCTGATAAAAAAGCTCGATGTTAAGTGCAGCTATATGATATTTTTATCAAAACATTACTTTTTTAAAAAAATTAAAACAAAATATTTACACGCAAGCAATTCAAAAAGAGTCAAATTAAGCGCGGGCGCAATAAATAATAACCCACTTTTTTGGGAAAAAAATATTTTAATTAAAATTTTTTATCTAAATAAAAAGACAGTCAGAAACCCCGAGTATGAATACTGCAAGAATAAATTAATTAACATATAATACTAATGCAAGCAGCGCCGAAATTTTAATAGACACCGAAATCATAACAGGTAATGCAATAAGGTTTTTTACTGTTTTATTACAACAACTGTGTTTTTCGCCACTATTCACTAATTTACCTTTCCCTTCCATAATATAAGAACAAGATCTGCTACCAGTAGTACGATTCTGAAACAACACATTCTATTTCAGCGTTTCTTGAAGCAATTCAAACATCGAACTGGACGGTGAGGCTAATTTAAATGATTTATTCTATGGACTTACAATGACAAAAGGAAAAATAAATAACTCACAAAGAAGTTCCATCAAGCCATATCCAGGCTTCAGGAAAGAGTTTTCGCACTTTCACTGGGGCAGCACCACCAGCGGAAGTGTCAGGCATTGGTTCGGCTGCCGACTTTTCCACCATTGCCTCAGGATTAACACCACCATTCCGGGCATCAGGAAGGGCGAAAGCTATCGGTACTATACAACAAGAGTACGACTCACAGTTTCAATAAAAGAAGAAATTCTCATAAACATTATTGTTGTTGCAACTCAATTATGTTTTAGCTTACAAACAATAGATCCTGAAGAATCTTTATACATCAAAGGTTTATGATTGATATAGATTTACAAAATTAAGACAAAATATAATTTATTTTAAAATTATTTATTTAATAAGCCCAAAGGTTGGAGACGATATAACAAATTATTAAATATTCATAAATAAATATAAGAGACGGTTGTTATCTTGTTTGTACAAACTCACTTAAAAACTAATTTAAAAAATTTTAAGGGAAGTGTTTCGCGAAAAAAAAGGTTGATTTATATGATATTTATATCAGTGTATTCAAACCTGTGCACGGTCTGGAAATGCCCCCCCCCCCGCTTTATTGGAGGATTTGCCCCCCCCCCCCCCCCCCCGCTAAAAAATGAAAAAAGTACCATAGATGTTTTTGGTCGGGTCCGCTAGGGGGTCCACCCCCGAGTGGAAGGCCAAAATTTTTTAGGGAGAGGGTCCAGGGCATACATGGGCACGGGGGGGGGTTGGGGGGGGTTAACCCCCCCTCCCACTCAGAAGTGGGGGGGAGAAAAGGTTACCCCCCCCAATTTTGGAAAAATGAAGAAAAAAAATGTCTTTAAAATGACTTCTAACTGCCTCCAAACTTAAGTTTTGAGGTCAAAATGAATGTTTTAAGCAATAAAAAGCTCAAAAATGCAATAGAAAGGGCTTTTTGACCTAAAATTAGCGTTTTTTACCTATTTTTCCTTCAAAATCGAAAAACGATATGGGTCAAATGCACTCCAGAAAAAAAAACGATATGGGTATTTTGCGTTTTTCGGATTTTAACCCCCCCCCTAATTTGGGGTTTAACCCCCCCCCCCCCACTTCGGACCAACTTGCCCATGTATGGTCCGGACCCCCCTGGCTTTTTAGGGGGGGGGGTCCACACGCACACCGGTTGCGATATTTCAAATTTAGAAGGGGTCAGGGGGTCCGATTTTTTAACAAAGTTTTTTAAAATCAATAATTTAAGTGTTTTCTGATCTAACTAAAAAACCATGTTTTTGACAGTAAATAAAAAAAATTATACTTCTAAATTGGTTGGGAGTGGGGGAGGGGGTTCAGCCTCGCAAGGGGGGGGTCAGGCCGCACCGCTCTCGACCTTTGGGGGGAGGGAGGGGGTCCCTTGATTTTTTCTAGGGGGGTCCAAAATTTTGGCTCTAGAGAGGGGGGTGTATCCCTCTGTCTCCCCTCCCAAAAAAAAAAATCTATAGTGCACAGGTCTGTGTATTAGAGGCGTACTGTAGTTCACCCAGGAAGGATTCCATCTCTAAATTTGAAATCTCGCACCCGGGGTCGACCCCCTAGGGGGCAGTGTACAGGTCTGCACTATAATATAAGTATTTTACAAACTGACGCTTTGCTTTCTATCAAGTATTCTAGCTCTTTTTTGTTGAACCTCAGCACTCGCAAAAACCACATATGGAGTAACCTACTCTTTGTATAGTCAAAGATTAGGTCACTCTTTTAAAACAAACTTCCTTCAGTTTTTAAGGTACTTCCAAGAAGAGTGTGCTTTGCGACTAGCGTGCATCGAAAATAGCTAATAAAGCGATTTTATGAAAAGCGTAAAAATAAAATATGCAAAATAACAAAGGTGTACAAGTAAAATAATATGGTTGTTGTGGTCAAATGAAAGGAGAATAAAAAATTCAAAGACCTGTAAAGGAGTAATTTAAAATATAAACTAAAGACTTGTAAACTAAAGACTTGTAAACTAAAACGTGAAAAGTTTCATTTTTATAAATTGCAATAAAAGCAACAAGTTTGTGCTAATCTGAAATGTGGAGTTTATAAAATGCAAAGCAAAATATTTAAAATAAAAACCAACAAGATATTAAAATGTGCAAAAAAAGGTGCTTAACGGAAAATGTTACTTTGTATTGTTTTACAATAAATTTAAAACAAAACGGTAAAACTGACGTTGTGTTCTATAAGAACTAGAAATAAAAGTGATAAAAACTTTCTTTTTAATAATGATAAAAATCTAAAAGTGATCAAATTATTATATGGATGTCATTGTAGTAATGTTAACCGGTATTTACCGACTTACATAAAAAATTAAGATAATTTCTCCTCTGATATGCTTGCGTGGCACACTTACATCGGATAAACTTAGTAGGTACTACACAGAAGAACGAAAAATGGTTTATTATGTAATTGTTTATTTGTGCTGAAACAACGATCCCCCTATATAAAAACATGATAATCAACTATAGTCTATACAAAAATGATGCGGACTGGCGAAAAAACTCGAACTTTGAAATGTTATATATCCATAACGGAGGTTAGAATATGTGTGGGACATATATGGGAGCACAGCTTAGACTCTTGGCTATCTTTTGAAAAGGTTAGAAAAAAAAATGTTTTTGATGACGACATCAGTACAGCCGATGCGGTGAAAAAAACCTGGTCCCAAAAAAAACAAAACATTTTTATTAGTAAGAGATAAAAAACGCTGCTTGCTTGGTATGCTGTTAAAACATACTTTTCTGAGTTTTTTCTAAAAGTTGGAGCAAAATCGGCTCGCTCAATTTTTTTTATAATGCGTTGAATGCGCACGGTTTTCGCGATTTTTCGTGAATTTTTGCCACGCTACGCTGTCCGAATTATTTATTTTGGTTTGCTTCCTGCTCGAAGTGTGTACAATATTGATCATATTGTTTTATATTAAATGTCCGCCAATTTTTATTCCTTACTTTTGACCTAAAAATTTTTTTGGGGAGACGGACCCCCCGGGGGCTATGGGGGGCCAAACACGAATGCCGAAAATTTTTTTCAAAGTTTTTTTTTCAAAACCATTAAAAATGTAAAATTTATCACATATGACGAATTTTGATATATTGTTTGTGTAAAAACACCTAATATTAAGCTTACAATAAGCTGTCAAAATGACGAATTCAAAATTTGGAAGCATTCCTAGCCCGTATGCTGGCAGCAGCAAACCTTTAAATTAAACAAGAATAATAAACTTTAAAATTGCAAATCAATATGTTTTTTTTTAAATCTTTTTTATGTAAAAATGGCTACTCACTAAGTTTTATTAAAGGTTGTGTTAAGAATTTCTTGGATAGAATTTTAAGTGTTACTAGCAGGGCCTGTGCCAGGATTTTTGAAAGGAGGGGGCCATAATCTAGAAAATTGAAAACGGAATATAAATGCGGCGCCAGGCGGACGCGAAGCGTCCGCCGGGGGGTCTGGGGTGTGTCCCCCCCAACCGCCGGAGGCGAAATTTTTTGATTTAGCATTAAAAATTCTCAAAATTACGGCTTGAAAATACTTATTTACATTGAATTCAAGGCAGCCAGGCCGGCAGAATCCACTTTTGGCATACCCCAAGAAAGAAGGTAGGGAGAAGCAGGGTTCATAATGAAGTTACATTCGCTTTTACCTCCCCCCCCCCCCCCCCCCCCCGGGGAGGGGGGGGTGGAGGTGGACCCCACACTAGCTCCTCTTGTTCATCTATGATTCCTGTGTTTGTTTTGTTTTTAGTTAGCGACAGAGCAGAATGATATAATTTTTCTTACTTCATCATTTTTATATAGAGAAATTCAAGTGACATTTTGTTTGAACTCCAAATAATGGGGACTTCTTCGGTATGACAATTTTAATTTAATAACACTACAGTCGCAATATCAACAAAATGTTAGAAAGGAGTTCATTCATTAGTAAAAAACACTATAGTAATAATATCTCTTTCTGTCTTTTACTGCTTTAAGACCATTATATTAAAATATAAACTAATAAACGTGAACCCTTTCAGTATTACAATGCAACCACATTTTATTAAAGGCAACAGGAAGATTTCTATATCTGTCTCTACTCTAATTGTCGTAAATTCTATCCATAAAGTGTAATTTAACAAATAAAAAACAAAACATTAATGATAAAATTAAAAAAAGATTGGTGCATTGGTGGGCTGGGGGTTTGGGGGGTGGGGGTTATACCCATACATGGGCAAGTTGGTCCGGGGTGGGGGGGTTGAACCCCAAATTAGGGGGGGGGTTAAAATCCGAGAAACGCAAAATACCCATATCGTTTTTTTTTCTGGAGTGCATTTTACCCATATCGTTTTTCGATTTTGAAGGAAAAATAGGTAAAAAACGCTAATTTAAGGTCAAAAACCCCTTTTTATTGCATTTTTGAGCTTTTTATTGCTTAAAACATTCATTTGGACCTTAAAACTTAAGTTTGGAGGCAGTTAGAAGTCATTTTAAAGACATTTTTTTTCTTCATTTTTCCAAAATTGGGGGGGGGGTTAACTTTTTCTCCCCCCCCCACTTCTGAGTGGTGGGGGGTTAAACCCCACTTCTCAGAATTTGGGGGGGTTCACCCCTCCCAACCTTCCCCCGTGCCCATGTATGGTTATACCTCCCCCAAAAAAATCCCGATTATAGCCGACACCCCCCCTAAAATTTAGGGGTACCCCAGACACCCCTCCCCCCTAAAATTGGGGGTCCTAGTCCTAAAAACGCTAAAAATGGGGTATTTGAGTTGAGGTATACCCCAAAAAAAATTTCGGGACACCCCCCTAAATTTCGGGGGTCGGGTATACCACCCCCCCAAAAAAAAAAATCTGGGAGGCTGCCCACCTATGAATAGGAATAGGAATTATAAATTCCTTAATAAAAAGATACAAGAAAACAAAACATACAAAACATTAGCGTTAGTCCAAATCCAAGTTTCTGGAAATTTTGTGCGAATTCTAACTAAATCCTTGGAAACTTTCCCTAGCGAGTAGCTTTCGACCGCCGTTAAATCTTCACTCATATCATCAGCATCTTTTTCAAATGAATAACTTTCCTCGGCAAATTCTGCTTCCGGGGCATCATCATAATAAAAAGACTTATCTGCTGTAAAAAATGGGTAAAAAAAAGGAAAAAATACGAACAAGTATTAAAATAATAAGGTTTTTTAGTTAAATTCGAAAATATATTAAATAAACAAAAACAAAACTAAATGTAATCCTGTTAAACTGTATCGTGGTGGTTACCGATTAAAAACCTCAACAATTGCAAATAAAAAACCATAAAACATAACTTGGACAAGATAATAAGTGTCACATCATACAAAATAGCAGCTTATGCAGTAATTAACAACTTAATTGGACAATATAAAAATAGTTAGTAAATAATTTTAACATTGACTAACTAAAATATTATTAAAAAAATGTTTTTGTTGTTATAAAAATCACAAAAAATTTATTTTAGTCTTTTATGATTTATTCATTTTTGTGCTTAAATACGGTAATTGTTCAGCAGAGCATTAGCTTATGAAAATATTTTAATTTGCAAAACAAAAAAAAAACGATTTCGCAACAAAATTGCATTTAAGAATTTAATGGAACATAATTAAAAAAAAACAATATGAAGTTAATTTGAATCAAAAACTGCTTGTTTGGGATCAAATAGTATATAAATGAAACAAAATGGAAATTAGAGATTATTAACAATATCATTTAAAAACACAAATCACTAAGCTTAGTCCTAGTTTTCGCAACTCTCGTATTAGCCAGTGATTTTAGTGACTGTGGACTTTTTTTTTTAAAAACCGGACATGTTCATGTATATTATACAATCTCTTCTTGGAAGTTTCGGGGTGTATTTGTATTTCTAAAATAGGGTGAAGTGGAAGCACAGGAGGTGGTTCATTATTTTCAAACATGGGTGGAAAATTTTTTTTTAATTCGTAACAATAAGTCAAAAAGGGCAAAAATAAGTAGAAAATGGGGAATATTATTTTAGTATTTTTAATGTTTTTGAGCTATAAAAAGGCGGTACTAAAATGTTGAGAGGAAAGGCAAAACAACTAAAAAACCGGGGGTATTGCTTCGCTGGGAGGTCTGATATACAATCAATTTTATTGGTAGGTGCTTTTAATTGGAAAGTTTTATTTTAATTATGGTTGCAGCCCGGATTAAGGATTTAGATTTTAGACAGCTTCCGAAAACTTTAGGGGATTGTTTTTTACAAAATCTCTAAATTTAAGGAAAATTAAGGTTATAAAATGTTATAGGTACTACGTGACACTTTAATGTACAAAACAGCTTAGCAGAAAGTAGAAACTGATTGGACCTCTTGTTACAAAAATATACTTTTCATAGATGATTTTAGTAGGAAAGCTTTATTCTCCAATCATTTTCAATGAATTAAAAAGTTGAATTCAAAGTATGTTCTGGGTTAAAATTTAAAGATAACAAGTTTGCAGTTGGGTTTGCTAAGAAGGCCCCACTGGTTAGGTACTGTAGTCAAGCAAGTCATTACAAAAAAATTCAATGAACCTACAAAAATAAAGACTGAAAATTTAGATACATATATCTCAGATTAATTTTAGTTTTTTTAACCGCTAGAAATAATTGCATTCAAATAACGGTTGAATATTAATTAAACTTGCAAACAACACACGAAATAAGATTTATTTAAAAAATGAATAATAAGAAATATTAACGTTTTTTTAAAACCTAAACAAATAGCTTTAAACAGATCAATTTTTTAAAAACTGATTTCAAAAATGAATAGTTATGTATAAGTTAAATTCAAGCTACTAATAAATTACCAATAAATGAAACGATTCAGTTTTATTGCAGAGTACGTTTAATTTAATGAAAATAACAAAAAAGTAAATATTTTTACACACGCAGCATGTTTAAAATAGAATCTAGTCAATTTCATAAGTATGAGGATTTCGCATGACAGCTTATGCGGGCAGTGAAAACTTTTACAGAACAAAATCCACCAACATGGAATAGGGTAGATTGCTATAAAATCAGTTGTCAATCCCAAAGTTAAAAACACACCCTATATTTGCAATCGAGTTGTTTTTCTAGACCAAGAACTTTACTTTGATTGAAATGTTTATAAAAAGCGCCAAGATGAGGATTACAAGAGCTTTACATACCCAGAAGACAGATCTTCCCAAAGCCAGGTTTCTGGAAAGTTAGAGCGAACCTTGACCGGAGTCTTCAGGTTTGAAGAAGACTCAGAAGTGTCAGCCGAAAGAGAAGGAGCGGCGGCGAACAAAGGAACAGGCACTAAAATCCTCATAAATAGCTCAAAAACGTTTAATTGTTTCATCAAAGAAGTGACGTTAAAACAAGTTTTTACTGCTCTTAATTTTTTATTTCTCTGAAATATGGGTTAGTAAAATTAGTATAATATATACCTATAAACCTACAAAGTAAGCTGGCTTTAAACATGAAAATTAGTACCGGTAACCGGTTCATTAACATTTTGTGGACTAGACAAACAAAGCTTACTTAACCACGCACGCGACATGATTATTAATTATTAAGAGACATATTTAGCTAAAGTTTATTTACAGAAAAGCGAGTAATCATTGTGAAAAATTATTATAAACTTTATAACACAAAAACGTTAATAAAAATAGTAGTTTTTAGGAAAATTAAATAAATTTTGGGGAAGGTATATTCTTAAAAATAAGGACTTATAATATTTGATAAAATATATTTAAAATCAAATTAATGCCTCTAGCATGCATGCTCAAAGCATCCGTGTAAAATGTCTCTATTTACATAAACATAAAAAATTATTCATTGATTTTAATAATGTTTTAGATTCTTTTTAATTTTCGTTATAGAAAATGTTTTGGTAGTTTCATCACTTTTGTTTTTCATTTCAAATTCCTCTCACGTCTCACCCCCTTTTACCTTTCTATTAGATAAGGCAAGTTCTAATCTAACCCTGAATGTTTTAACAGTGAAGCCTAGTTCACACTCGAGTGGCAAGTGACAACATGTATGTTTACACCGCAGCAACAAGAAACACTGTAACCGTGTAAACGCGCTATAAACGCGTTGCCACTTTTTACTCTGGTGTACACTAGACTTATCTAGAGCTTGTTTAAAAAATATATAAATATTCTATCTATCAATCTGATATGTGAATTAAAATGACAAAAGACTCTTCTATCTTGATCTAATTATTATCTTGATTCTCCTTTTGACTTTGCATACTGATTCTCTAAAGAAGTTTTCCAAAGAAGGAAAAAGAGTCAACAAAATTCAAAAGTGTTCATTCAACACGAATCTCAAAAAAGTTATTAATTATACGTACTATAATTATAGAATTAACCAGAAATAAATCGGTGTGCGTTAAGCTGCAACACCTCTGGCGGCAGCCAGCCACAAACCAAAAACCCTACTATGTACAAGCGGTACTTAAATCTCGATATTGCATTGCAGCCTAAATACAACTGTGTACACAATCTTCAAAAACTTACAAAAATATGAATTCGAGAAATTGTCAACTTATCAAATATACGTGTCAAAACCAATCAGAACGAATGGATTAACAAGGAGTTATAAGCGCTTTACATACCCGACTGATAAATGCTGCCAAATCCATGTTTCTGGAAATTCGGAGCGAACCTTGACTGGGGTCCTCTCATCCGAGGAGGAAACAGCCAACCGAGATGGAGCAGGTGCTAAGCTGTCTGACACTATTAAGGGCACTGCGCCGTTTTCTGTTCTTGCAAACTCCATAAACGCCAATCTAGGCACTAATTAAACCCATTGGCTACCAAACTTATTTTAACTCTAATAAACATTTGAAATTCAACAGTGGTATAAAAAGAAACGCACTGCAAAATTATTTGTTTTTTTTTTCTGTAAAATAGTTTCAGTTTTAAAGATACATGAGTTAATAAAATTAGTAAGCCCAAAATAAAATGGGAAATTAGTATACCAGTCAATCTGAACTAAACAAGCAAAGCTCACAAAAGCCAAATTCATTCTTAATTTAGACTAGTAAGAAATACTCAGCTTAAACTTATTTATAAAACTTATTCCAAATTAATAGGTATTTATGTTATGCATGACTTGTAGTAGCTCTGTTAATATGCTCGAATGCGGAAACCAACAATCTTTCCTAAGATAAATCTACAGAGGAACTACAGAGAAACCATCTACACGATGGTCCCATGCGTTGTATACGCATAAGTCAAAAAAGAAGGCGTAGTACTATTCCCCATGATCAGGTACGGGGACAAGGGTTGGGGAAATAAAATAACCATAGATTTTTTTTTGATAAAGAGGAGGTCCTGGCAGGCGCAGGATGTTCTACTTCTCAAGCGTCAAAATGTTGGACCCCATACAAAAAACCTACGGCTCTTTTTCTCTCCAAAGCTCGAAAAGCGGTAAGGCCTACCCCCATAACAAAGCCCTATCCTCTCCTCTGCCCCTTCCTCCCAGCCAATTTACAAAAATGTTGTTTTTAGTCTATACTTTCAAAAACACGTTTTTAGGAACAAGCAGTACTTTCATACACATTTAAGACCTAAATAATCTATATTAGCCCATCAAGGTAAATATCTGGGCAAAAAAATTAAAATAATAAATTAGCACAAATTTGTTTTAAAATCCCCCCTAAATTTGAAATCGGTCACGCACCTAGGGTCGAGGTCGAACCTTCTTAAAAAACCGGTGAGGTCAGGTCAGGACCTCCCTGGCAGACTTGACCAAAAACATATATATATTTAATTACGGGTATAATTTTTGATCTTTTTGTTGTCTAAAACATGTTTTTTATTAAAAACAACAGTACTTTAATACATTTTTATGCATGAATAAACTATTTGTCTTAAAAATACAATATTAGCCTTAAAAAACTTAAATTCATGATTTAAATCAACTTTGTTCGACTTTTTACCCATGTTAAACATTTTGACCTGAAGTAGCATTTTTAGCTATTCTTCTTCACTCTATGGGTGGAATGCGCTAAAAAAGATGAAGTAAGAATGTTTTCCTCTAATTTTAACTACTCATCCCCTTAAATCGAAGTTTAACCCTCTCTTTCTGAACTAATCTTTCAATTATGGTTCACATAACTTTAGTGCACAGGTTACATATGGGCAGGCGGGTCGGATACATATCTGCGGATTTCAAGGATCTGTGATACCATAGATTAGGCAAGTTGTCCAATTTTGCGACATACAACCCCCGAAAACATGTTTTCGTTAGTATTTTTTACACTAAAAAAACAAGGCTGTTCTTGCGTTTCCATGTAATAATTGAAGGGATGGTTAAACGAAAACTTAATTTCTCTCGTCAAACTTCCGACAGATACACTCAAGTTTTTAGAGTTAGGAGGCCTAAGAACATTAATACGGTTATCAAGCGTAACAAGCCAAAACTGTTTGTTCATTGGCAAAAACTACTAATAAATTCCAGGATATAATACATTTTTTCTAAAATTGATTAGAAGGCATACATGAGCATGGACTGGCAAGCTAGGGGGATGGTGACTACCTAGCCGAGACCCCCCCCCTAAAATTTGGGAGTACCCTGGACAGCCCCTAAATTTTGAGGGGTCCCAGTACTAAAAACGCTAAAAATGAGGTATTTGAGGTATAACCCAAAAAAAATTTTGGGACACCCCCCCCCCAAATTTCGAGGGTCGAGTATACCCTCCAAAATCTGGGAGGCTGCCACCTATGGTGGCTAGGCTACCCCGGGTAAATGGCCGTTCGAAAGCTAGGAGGGGGTCCAGGGGTCCGTACCCTAGCTTAGCTTACCCCTAGCTTTTTAGGGGGGTCGACCCAGGGTAGACCAGTTTGAAATCCGAGTCAGAGGGGGTCAGGTTTTCAAACAAAGTCACATTAGATCATTTATTTAAGTTTTTTAGTACTAATATAGAGCTTTATTAATACTAAAATAGGCATAAAATCTATTTATGTATATAAAGAGTACAAAAGTACTGTTTTTTACTACAATACCGAGTTTGTAATAGTAAATTTTGACCTAAATTCATACAAAAAATTTGGCTCGGAAGGGTGGGGGGGAGAAGGTAGCTTTAGAATTTCAGAGAGGGGGTAGGCGTAGGGCAGACCTGTGCACTGCCTCCCCCCTGGGTTAAAACGGGGGGGGCGATTCCAAAATGGGGGGCACGGTGGGGCAAGCAGGGGGGAAAGAAAAAAAAGAGAAAAAAGGAGAAAAAATAGAAAAAAGAAGGGAAAAGGGAAAAAAGGGACAAAAAAAGCGAAAATAAGGTAAAAATAGGTCTAAAATGGCTTAAAATACATTGAAATAGGCTAAAAACTGCAAAAAATCCGCGATGATGGCGTCATCATAGGTCAAAAATGGCGTCATAATTTTAGGGTACTTTTTCATTTTTTTGGCGGGGGGGCAATGAAACGGGGGGGGGGCAAATCCTCCAATAAAACGGGTGGGTGGGCATTTCCAGACCGTGCACAGGTCTGCGTAGGGTGTCAAAATTTAAAAATTTTGGGGGGAGGAGGGGGCCTCCCCTAGATTTTTTTCTAGGGGGAGTCCGAAATTTCAAAGCTTGGAGGGTGGACAACAGCCTACCCCTTCCCCCCTATGCTCATGCATGTTAGAAGGTATAAAATTTTCCCACAAAATCAAGTCGAACCTGAAATTATAAAAAAAGTGTTGGGAGCGCAATATCAAAGTTTACCCCCATAAACTCGAAAAGGCTGTGTACGTAGAGCAAACCTCTAAACAAAAATAACGAATGAGCATTATATCTTAACAATTGATTATTTTATTAAGCTTAACGCGAAAAAAGCTACTGCCAAATAGAAAATTAAGAAATGTCTAATGCCAGTTTTGTTTTCCTTTCAACAAGACGCTAAAAACTTACCCTCGTTGGAAAAGCACCAGCTTTTCAAATATTCTTTCGATTTCTCAAAGTCAGATAGTTTCCGATAAATGTTAATGCTAAGTTTTAACAAGAAAAACTAGGGGGTTTGTATGTAAAAAATACGTACGCAGTACTAGCATCCGTCCAAATCCAGCTTTCGGGAAATTTAGAACGCACCTTGACTGGTGCTGATTGGCTGTCCGATCCAGGGGCAGATGGAGGAGGAGGGGCAGCAACGGCTTGGAGTGCCGGTGCAGATTCGAGGACACCACCGCCCGCACCAAATCCAGCAGCACCGTCAAAACGCAAAAAAGGCACTACAGAAAAAATGAGGAAAATAACATTACAAAGCAACTGCCAACTAATTACTATTATTTATGTTTTGACTGTTGTCTTAAAATATAGAGCCTAATTTTCAATTATTTCATAATTTAATAGATCTCAATAGATGGATAATACCTAAAAACAAAGCAATGACTTGATCCCAAACTATTTAACCAGAACATCATTAAATTCAAAATAAAATGAGTTCAAGAATAAATTCAAGTTTTTTTAAATTAGTATTATAGTCAAAATTCTAATAAAAACAAAACAAGAAAAAATGGCAAACAAGAGGAGAGCGGAGTTATTTTAATTTTTACTACTGATCACCCATTAATAACAATAGCATTTAAACGCCTTGCATTGTTACTGACACCAACAGCATATTCTAGTTTAGTTAGTATTGGAGGTTTTATTTTAAATAAAAAGTTATGGAGAATTAACTTATTTTATTTCTATTGTGTATTTTGAAAAATTTGCAGACATATACGTACAAAACGGTGTCGTCTTGCCAAATCCACGTTTCTGGAAAGTCAGAGCGAACTTTAATAGAATCAGAGTTAGTGGCATCCGTCTCGCTGTTTTCAGCTGCTATCATCATAAAATCGGACTCGCCATTTTGAATATTCCCTGATTTGAAAATAACTAAAAAATCCATGACAGCAGGCTTAGGAAAAAAATTGAATTAATAGCGAATTATCAAAAAGCCAATTAACATACGCATTAAAAAAAGGCAACATTAGCGTTTGAATCACATATTCTAAAAATTCCTACATCATTGATTAAACAAATAGTTTTAAAAAGCTCAAAAAAAAACAAACAAACAAAACTCAAACGTAAACATAATTAAAAATGTTTCGTAAACTGATCTTTGCTTTGAAACATCTTTAGCTTTTTTATTATTTTAGTTTTTCAAAATTTCAGATTTTTACGCTGCAAAAATTGTTATATTTTAATACAAATATTCATATATGCCGCAACTGCCGAACTACCGGAGAAAAAGGGAATAAAAACGCCTAGAGCATAGCATAACCAAAAAATAAAGCATGGTCATACCACGGTTATATTATACCCCCCAAAAAATCCTGATTACTGCCGACACCCCTTCTAAAATTTGGAGGTACCCCGGACGCCGAACACGGGACACCCCCCTAAAATTTGCGGAGTCCCAGTATTAATAGCTAAAACACTAAAAATGGGCTATTTGAAGTATATCCCAAAAAGAAATTTTGAGACACCCCTCCTGATTTCGGGGGTCGGGTATACCTACCCTCAAATCTGGGAGACTACCACCCACCTATGGTTTTAGTCAGTTGCTTTACACTTCAAAGGGGATTTTGAAAACTCTAAAACCTAAAACCTTTCAAAGTAAAAGAAAGAAATCTTGATTTTAAAACTCGGTTCAATGTTAATATTTTCACGAAACATTTTTTATTTTAACTAAAAAAAGGCTGTTCATGCACCCCAACATGCAGTTTTAAAGGAGCAAGCAGGCATGAATTAATCATACCGCAAAGAGTGCTCGGACCAAATCCAAGTTTCCGGAAACTCGGAGCGGACGTGGACTTTCGGGTCTGACGGCTTCTGAATGTGCAATATGTTTTTGTCGGGGATCTTAAGATTTATCCTCCGCTCGGACGCCCCGTCTTCCAACACCGCCGCAGTCATTTGAAACCCTGATGGATTTCCAAAGTAAGAGACTACAAGACGACTTACATTGAGTTACATTAACTTAACACGCAGTACACCGCTTAACATCAACTGAGTCTACAGAGTCTGCAAACACAACAATTCTTTTTTTAATAGTTACATTTTTTGTGTACAAGTACAACTTTCATGATTTTTAAGGAAAACCTTATTTTTGCCCCTTAAAAAATTGTTATCATATAACCGTGCAATGTTTATGATGTTTTTATACTGGTCAATGTTTAGGAGATTTGTAGTTTTGCATTAAAAGGATAAAAAACCAGGCGTGCTAAGCTTTATTTTGTAATTTTAATTGTAGGTTTTAAGAAAATGACTTTTAATAAAAATATTAATGTTAAGTTCGCAAAAACGTTGTGCCACTTGTCCCATTTTATTAAAATGGTATAAAATTTACTGTTTGTTCACTAAAATATTTTTATCCCTAGTTAAAACTAACAATCAAGCTGCCTATAAAAATAAGTTAAAAGTTCCTCGCGCTCTTATTTTTATACTTATACTTATAGTTTTTAACAAAAACTTGTGCGTCGAGTGAAAATTTGGTGCTCTAAAAAGCCCTATATCGGTAATCATTTTTAAAAATCATATCTATTGGTTTAACCGTTAAAGTATATTTTAAATTTAAAAGCAATAAAAAAATTTTAAAAATTGTGGGGTAGAGAAAAACAACGCCAAGCAAATCTGTGACTTAAAAAAATAGTTAAGATAATAGTGATATATCATTAGGAATTTTTTTAAGTATATTCAGAAAAAACAGACCGTCTTTGGATGTTTAAAAAATTTTTTGTGTGGGCACGGGACACGTTACTTAGGGTAACTAATTTAAAATTCAGCCACCCACCGGCTGTTATTATTGCTATGCACACACTTATGAAGTGAACTTTTCGTATGACTAAATAGATGATATCACGATGCAGACCTGTGCACTGCCCCCCCCGGGGTTTAAACGGGGGTCTGAAATGGCTTAAAATACATTGAAATAGGCTAAAAACTGCAAAAAAATTGCGATGATGGCGTCATCGTAGGTCAAAAATGGAGTCATAATTTTAGGGTACTTTTTCATTTTTTGGCGGGGGGGGGCAATAAAACGGGGGGTAAATCCTCCCATAAAACGGGGGGCATTTCCAGACCGTGCACAGGTCTGACGATGTATCTAATTATACGCATTTCATTTCATAAATTTACGCATGGCAATAATAACAACCGGTGGCCAAAATAAGATTGACCGATTTTAGTTACCCAATACCAATTTTCTAAGTTATTAGATCTATATTTCTAGGATTTAGAATTGTCGGATCTACCGTAAATTTGAACTTCACTGGGGTTTTTGAGATAGGTTGTAATGTAACCTCCTAATCCATGCTCCCTTTTGTTCAGTTTGAACCTTAGATTAATTGATTCATTATAATTCAAGCCTCTCCAAGGGTGTACTACTTCGTTTAATTGCGTTTGCGTATGTATTAATTTTACTCATAGTAATTCGTCTTGGAAGAAAACAAAAAAGCAAAGCGTGTACAGTTTACAAAAGCTCGGCGAAATTATTATACAATACACATTTTATTAATTTATTGTTCTTCTACATTTTTTTACCGTGAATGAAACAATAAACATGAAATTACTAAAAAAATAATTTATATTGTGCACTGTTAATAATTTAATGAAAATTAATTGCTTTAAAAAATAATTTCCCAATTTTTGTGTTTAAAATGTACCAACTAAAAACTTAGGTAAAACTAAAAAGGTAAATTCTGTAGCAATGTTAAAAGCAGCCAGTAAGCCCAACATAAATTATTCTTGCCATTGCTTTGAGTTTAAAGTACAGATTTTGTGCTTTAACAATTTCAAAATAGAAATTAGTGCTATTAAATTATTTAAAACAAAACAAAGTTTTCCGCCACAAATTGTAATGTTTTAACAAAACGACGAAACAAAAGCAGAATTTAGCAACAAAACAATGCGTTACGCAATTTAAATATTGGTTAAAATTTCTTTGGTTATATTATTTAATAATCATCATACATTAATGAAATATAACAAAAACAAATACACAGCATTTTTACGAGTGCGTCTTCACACAGGAGCATCACTTGGTAAAGCAAATTTTTTTGCTAAAAAAACACTTTTTTATTTTCTGAGCTGTAGTTTGTTAGCCATAGAGAAGAATTCGATCGTTCGTAACCAAAATTCCAAAATCAAAAATCTTAATTCCCACCTTTGCTTTGCTTTTTGCATTATCAAAAAAGCTTTGCTGGGTTACCATAAAAATGACACATTATTGGAACACATATCAAGACGGATTTATTATTATACTCTAAAAGAGTAAAAAAATCCTGCAACTAAAGAATTCTGTTTTGTTTATTTCCAAGAACCATTTTTTAGTTTTGTTTTTGCATTTAATTTTTTTCTTTACTTGTTGCAAAGGATTTTTCACCAGAAAGTAATTTTATTGAGGCAAAAATTGATTTATGAATTTATGTTACCAATCGTGGTAGCTCCTGGAAACAATACAGTGTGCAAAATATCTTTGGAAAGAATATCTTCTGAAACACTTTTACAATCTCAACTAAAGAAACCTTTTTTCCTAAGCCTAAACGAAACCTTAGATCAAGCTAAAACGACAGAAAAAACCTTTAAAAACCTTTAAAAGTTTTTAAAAATACGAATAATTTACTGCTCAAAGAAGATATTTTTCCGGATATATTTTGCAGAAGGTATTTTTTTCTGAGACCATCATGGTCGGATGTCACACACTATTTTTAGGGGGGCGGGGGGTGCGGGCATAAGTGGGCAGGGGGTTTATACCCCCAAAATCTCGAAGCTGTCGACACCCTCCTCCTAAAATTTGAGGGTGCCCTGCACACCCCTCATAAAATTTTGGGGGTATTACTAATACTAAAATAAAAACTACTCCAATACTAAAAACGCTAAAAATGGGGTATTTGGGGTATACCCCAAAAGAATTTTTGGGACGCCCCCTCCTCTAAATTTTGGAATTTAGTATAGCCCCCAAAATCCGAGAGGGAACTTATATATATCGCGTTTTATTCAATAAAATGTAGGATTATCCTATAAAAAGAACAATTATTAAAGTTATTATGGTTTAAAATTGTTTTACTTTGGACACCGGACTCCATCTGACCCCCCTCTACATTTCAAAATTTAGCACCCCGGGTCGACCCCCCTCTAAAAAGCTAAGGGGGTCCGGACTCCCCTCGCACACCCCTTCTAGAATTACGATTTACCCCGGGTAACCAACCCCCTAGCTGCCGGGACGGTGCTCACTTATGAGAGAGATAATCCTTAGAATTAAGGTAACTTCCTATTTTATAGGATCACGATGCGCAGAATAAAATGAATGGAAATAGGGTTGGAAATGTCTCTATACTTTCCTAACTATAGTTTACTCAAAAGTAAAAAGCGATCAAACAAAAAAAGTTACGTGTCAAGTTATGCTCCCATGTTTTTGATACCCACTCTTAATTTGGTATTTTCAAAATATACACATCTTAAATAAAAATCTTAAAAAATTAAAAACGAACTTACTTGGTTTTGCCGGTTCTCTGTAAAGCCAAGCATCTGTCAATACTACTAATCCAGCATTCTATAAATGTTTAGACAATAATAATGTATGAACTTATGTGTTTATTGTTTTAAGTAACAATATATTTTTAACTTTCTTATAAAGGTGGAAGGTTAACCCTCTGAATTGTCTCTCGAATCGGGAGGATAAGATACACTTCACCGAACATCTTTTCTTCTTCTTCAAGTATATCTGGCGACCCAAAATAGAAGCGAAAATAACCAGGCGCTGAAAAATTTAAGCATCCAAATTTATTGAAAAATTCGGCCGATAACGGAATCAACCCTGTAATATCCGAAGTCTGACTTTGGCCTACTCCCCATTACACTATAGGCCGGTGTCGCGGGATATTTCGACTCCCCTAATTTTTGACTCCCGGGGTCAAAATACACCGGTGTAGAATGACTCCCCGGTCATTCTACACCGGTTGTACGCTGGTGTAGAATGACTCCCTGCGGGATAAAATGACTCCCCTGTTTCTTGTATTGTAAAAACTTTTAAAAATTAATTTTAATTTTTATCATACATTTTGCGCTGGTTAGATGTCACTTATTCTTAATTGTGTATACTATGACACGCCTGGGCTTAGGCTTAGGCTTAGGCTTAGGCTTATTTTCAACTACGAAATTGTTACATTTTGGAATTAAAATTTCTTTTCTCAACTTTGTTTAGGTTTTCGGGTATTGGTTTTCCACAATAAAATGAACAATAAACTGGTATTGTGAGGGATTCCTGTGCAAAATATTTAGAAAACTTATGGAAAATTACGTTTTGCAAACAACAAACTTACATATCATTAAATATAGTGAGCGGAAGTGCACAGTTTTAAGTAATAATGTATGGAAATTTTTGGGGTAGTCAATATATTGGTATAAAACCTCTCCGAATGTTAAGGGGAGTCATTTTATCTCGATGTGTAGTCATTTAGACTGCAGTCACAGACGATATCTCGCATGATATATTTTGACCCCCCGATTTTCTACGCGGAGTCATACTACATGGGGAGTCAAAATATCCTCACATGACACCGGCAACGGACAAATGAAAGAGGAGATAACACCGCCTTTTATTATTGCTTTTACTTTGAGTCGTCGTATATTTTACGGAAAGGAGGTAGATCAGACTTACTTACCAGGGGCCTGTTTCATAAAAACGCTTCGTAAATCTCTTCATTTTAGAAATCTCCGCCTATTTTTTGTAAATTATATACGATAAAGGTTTTTTGACACGGCGAATACTGATCAGTCAGAGGAGATGTACGCGATTTGACTCGAATAATCAGCGCGGATTATTCGCAGCCAGTCATTACATCGCGGCTGACCGTTCTGAATTCGCCTGTCGTATATCCTCTATGTGTATTTTACAAAAAAATAGGCAGAGATTTCTAAAATGAAAATTTACAAGCGTCTTTATGAAATAGGCCACTGGTACGAGTCTGATCTACCTCCTTGCGTAAAATATACGACGACTCAAAGTAAAAGCAATAATAAAAGGCGGTGTTCTCTCCTCTTTCGTTGTCCGGTGCCGGTGTCATATGATATTTTGACTCCCGGTGTAGTATGACTCCCCGGTCAAAAATCAGGGGGGTCAAAATATCATGCGAGATGTTGATGCAGTATGTCAGTTTCAGTGTAGTAATTAATTTCCATCGGGATAAAAATGACTCCCCTTATTAACATTGGGGAAATCACTCCAGACCGGGACACAATCGCACTCCCCCAAAAATTTCCATACATTATTACTTAAAACTGTGCACTTCCGCTCACTATATTTAACGTGTGTAAGTTCATTGTTAGTAAAACGTGACTTAGGTGTCAGTTTTTCTGAATATTTTTTGCACGGATCCCCTAGAATACCAGTTTATTGTTAACTTTATTGTGGAAAATGAATACCCCGAAAACCTAAACAAAGTTGAGAAAAGAAATTTTCGGTAGAAAATGTAACAATTTCGGTAGTTGTAAATAAAGCCTAAGCCTAAGCCTAAGCCTAAGCCCAGGCGTGTCATGAGTAATACACAATTAAGAATAAGTGACATCTAACCAGCGCAAAATGTATGATAAAAATTAAAATTAATTTTTAAAAGTTTTTACAATACAAGAAACAGGGGAGTCCATTTTATCCCGCAGGCAAGTTGATTCTACACCAGTGTACAACCGGTGTAGAATGACCGGGAGCTAGATCGAGGCCGGTGTATTTTGACCCCGGGAGTCAAAAATTAGGGGAGTCCGAAATATCCCGGCGACATCCGGCCTTTGTATAGTGTAATGGGGGAGTTAGCCGCCAAAGTCAGACTTCGGATATTACAGGGTTGATTCCGGTATCGGCCGAATTTTTCAATAAATTTGGATGCCTAAATTTTTCAGCGCCTGGTTATTTTCGCTTCTATTTTGGGTCGCCAGATATACTTGAAGAAGAAGAAAAGATGTTCGGTGAAGTGTATCTTATCCTCCCGATTCGAGAGACAATTCCAGAGGGTTAACCTTCCACCTTTATAAGAAAGTTAAAAATATATTGTTACTTAAAACAATAAACACATAAGTTCATACATTATTATTGTCTAAACAATTTATAGAATGCTGAGATTATAGTAATATTGACAAGATGCTTGGCTTTACAGAGAACCGGCAAAACCAAGTAAGTTCGTTTTTAAATTTTTTAAGATTTTTATTTAAGAGATGTGTATATTTTGAAAATACCAAATTAAGAAGTGGGTATCAAAAACATGGGAGCATAACACGAGACGTAAAACTTTTTTTGTTCGATCGCTTTTTACTTTTGAGTAAACTATAGCTTAGGAAAAGTATAGAGACATTTCCAACCCTATTTCCACTTCATTTTATTCTGCGCATCGGTGATCCCTATCAAAATAGGAAGTTACCTTAATTCCTAAGGATTATCTCTCTCATAAGTGAGCACTGTCCCGGCAGCTAGGGGCTTGGTTACCCGGGGTAAATCGTGAAATGAGAAGGGGTGTGCGAGGGGTAGTCCCAATCCTTAGCTTTTTAGAGGGGGGTCGACGCCGGGGTGCTAAATTTTGAAATGTAGTAGGGGGGTCTTATGGAGTCCGGTGTCCAAAGTAAAACAATTTTAAACCATAATAACTTTAATAATTGTTCTTTTTATAGGATAATCCTACATTTTATTGAATAAAACGCGATATATATAAGTTCCCTCTCGGATTTTGGGGGCTATACTAAATTCCAAAATTTAGAGGAGGGGGCGTCCCAAAAATTCTTTTGGGGTATACCCCAAATACCCCATTTTTAGCGTTTTTAGTATTGGAGTAGTTTTTATTTTAGTATTCAGTAGATACCCCCGAAATTTTATGAGGGGTGTGCAGGGTACCTCAAATTCAGAGGAGGAGGGTGTCGACAAAAGCTTTGACAATTTTGGGGTATAAACCCCCTGCCCGGCCCGCCCCGTGGTGTGAGCATCCAGACCATAAATAGC
>JASAMX010028509.1:0-41260 GCA_030248175.1 Microlaimidae sp. YZB2_3
TCACACAAGCCATATTGGAAGTGGAAGGAGTGGTTGTGTATCGAAAGTTAAAAAAAGTTTGATTTAAAAAAACTGCTGCTTTATCTGTTTTTCATTAATGAAAACAAGCAAAAGGTAAATGGCAAACTTCTGCGGTTTTAAATTGAATTACTGCTGATTACTGAATTGTAACCTACTACAGTTGTTTTGAATTTTTAATATAAAAATTTTTTGGTATAAAACAAACAATTGTTGATGACAAACAACAAAAGATGCCTGTACTTGTTCGTACGTTCTTAACATATGTTTGGGTATTAGAGTAATTTTATTATTTACAATACATCCTAAAAACGTTTTGTGACAACTATATTGAACTTATGGAAGGCGAAGGGCAGGATGAACTTATTACAAAAAAATTTACGAACTGATGCCAAAAGTTTTAAATTTCTGCAACATTTTTTATAGTAAACGAAATCTTAAATATAAATCGTTTTTTTTTTCAAATCGTTTTTTTAACTTTGTTAAAATCCTGGAATTAGCTTAGGCTCTTATGCAAAAATTTTTGCAAGATTTAATTTAACAAAAAATTTACAAAATTATCTGCAAAAAATGAGCCTATATTTTGAGAAATTCTTCATTCGTTCGCAAAAAAAAACCTTTTTCCAATATTGATATACGTTTCCACATTTTAGCTTAATACAAAAGGTTTTTTTTAAAACGCGGTATAAAATCCAATGGAACGGTTTTACTCGGGAATGGAATAGAACGGGCATTACTTATTGACTATTTTTAACGTTATGACATAAAAGACCGGCGGAGCTCTAGAGCCCCGGTAACGTCAACAAAACAAACGCAAACTAAAAAAAAAATTAGTGGGGTTTTTTCAGCCAAGAACTCTGCCATACGTAAATTACATTTATGTCATTTTACCTGTAGGTCATACCTTGAAATGAAACAAAAAACTTTTATATAACCTAAGATTTAGGAAAAAATAAATTAATTCAAGTTTTTACAAAAACAAATATCACAACAAAACATAAAAGGATTAAACCACACATTATCAAAATTCAGTATCAGTTTAATAAACCTTGAACTCACGGTCCTCATCTTTGTAAAGTCTATGACAATCAAGAGTTAAAAATTGCTCTAGAATTGGTAAACTATATTCTATAATTTCTGAATTTGTTACTAGGCTCCGAAATATTTAAACCCAAAAAAATACTCGAAAACCAACTGCAGACTTTCCTGCTAACAAGTGCGAGGGTTGTACCACCTATCCGGACATACTATCTAATCGAAAAAAAAACAAAAAAAAACAGCTCGGCTATAGAAAAAGCGTTAGTTTTAAATAAATTTACTCCAAAAGTAGCGAATAAAATTGATCATTATAATGCGGAGTAAGACGGGTAATAGCCCGTTTCCCGTTTTAAGTCCGCGGAATTAATTTTACTTAAAAATAAGAGTGAAATAACACGAGAACGGCTCTTTTTAGTTGCGTAATCAAGGTTAAAAAAAGTTATCCTCTAATGCCATCTGTTTATAGGTTTTGCTTATTTGCATTTTTTGATGTTTTTTGGTTAATAAATTGGAATATGCTTTTTTTGTTTTTGTGTTAGCGTTTTACTTTTTTCTTTAATTGTTTTCGGTCAATAACACGATCATAGCACAAACTTTATAAAGGAATTGCTCATTTTTTCATTGTAATATATATTTTTATAACCATGTCTCATACCATGCCTTTAGACTGTGTTACTTTAATGTAAATTTATCAACTATTTGGACAATGTTTTGATGCAAATGTGACTAAAGGTAAACCCAACGTGACTGCAACAATTGTTCTTTGAAATAAAAAATGCCTCCATTAGATAACCATTCAAATCTTCAGAATCTGACGTCACTTTATCAGCCAATTAAATTCAATTTAATACAGAGTATTTGTTTGATAAAATGACGTCAGATTCTCGTGATTTGAGTGGTTACTTAATGGGGGACATTTTTTAATTCAGCGAACAATTGTTGCAGCCACGTTGGGTTTACCTTTAGTCCCACGGAGTTAAAGTTTACTTCCTCTTGGTGATCAAATTTTTGCTCTGTCATTTTTCCAAAAGGATCAAACGGGGCTGAAATATCCTTGTTATTAAATTTAACTGCTTCTTCAGGGTATTAATGTTCTTTCAAAATATAGTAAGTAAAATTGTATGTTGCATGTTATTTGTTAGAATTATTGCTTAAAATTGTTAAAAATCACATGTTAAAACTGTTTTTATAAATGTTTTCAGAAATAGTTACAATGTAAAATAACGAATATTATTAAATTATATGACCCTAAAATACGCTAAAATCACAATTTTTGTTTTATCTTTTTTTCCAAAGTATTTTAGTTCATAATAAATTTCACTAAATGTATTTTTTATATATGTTATAAACATAATTCTTTATGGCTTTATTTTATCTTTAACTTAGCCGTAATTGGCTTTTTATAGTATTATTTTATTGATCAAAATAAATTTTCTTTTTCTTTTATTACAAAATATTTACACCTTTTTGACGTTACTTTTACGTTACGTTTGTTTTTGTGTTTTATGTTCGTTTTTCAAACTGGTTTATACAAAATTCAAAAGCGATCCTTACAAAATTTAAAATTATTACCTTATTGCGGTTAAAGCATATTTTAAATCAAACAATACAAATAATAATTTAATAATATTGTGCAATAAATAACCAATGAAACTTAAAAAATCATTACTGACTTTAAAACCAAACTTTAAATACTTTATTAAAACTGTGCAAAAAACAAAACAAATGGGAAATCTAAAAGCGTTTTAAAATTTTTAAAAACTTTTAAACTTTTTTTTGATCGAAATTTAGAAAATCAAGAAAAAATCCAAACAAAAAGTTTTAAAATTTAAGTTTTGTCCTTTGACACCTTGAAAAAGAAGGTTGACTTGGAAAAAAAGGTTTAAAACATCAGATATGCTAATTTCGTCATTTTACCGTGACATTTTTTGCGCTCAAAACTTTTACCCCGAATTTCGATAATTACATAATTTCTAAAATTATCCGGCAACATAACTGAAATTCAAATTTTGCGAGACGGTGGATCTGATTCCACAAAATTTACTACCAAGATTTACTACCTATTTTGCAGCATAAAAAGTTTTTCATTATGAAGGTTTTTCATTTTATCATTATCATTTTTCTAAAAATTCTGATAGTGCTACACACACACACACAAACACACACACACACACACACACACACACACACACACACACACACACACACACACACACACACACACACACACACACACACACACACACACACACACACACACACACACACACACACACACACACACACACACACACACACACACACACACACACACACCACACACACACACACACACACACACACACACACACACACACACACACACACACACACACACACACACACACACACACACACACACACACACACACACACACACACACACACACACACACACACACACACACACACACAGTTGACCTATGTTTAAAATGTATAAAAAGAAAAACTACTCAAATTATAAAATAAATAAAAAATATTGCAAATAAAAAGAGACTGATTTTATTTTACATTTAAGTGACAACTGATAAATGAAAATCTTTTATAATACCCACTTTATTTTTAACATCACAAACTTAAAATCTTATTTAACGTCCTGCAGAGCTTGAAGACCTTTCGAGATCTTGTTTATTGATTAAAAACCTCTCTTCCCGGTAAAAAGGAGTTTTCAATTTTAATTTAGAGTGGACAATTCTCTTTAATATATATAAGTGGACGTTTTATTTCCGTTATAGGAAGATTAGAAGGATTTCTCTAATGTAAGCGCAGAAAGAACGTAGATTTTTTTAAAGTATTTTTATAGATCAAAGTAGACTAAAAATCATAATATTTTATCAGAATTTTATAAAAATTTCAAGTTTTAAAAATTTTAAAATAATTTAAATTTAGCATTGACTGGTTTTGTTCTTTAAGAAAAATGCACAGTCATTTTTGTTATTTTTTTAAAGGTAATTATCATCAGATGTAACTGAAAATACATCCTAATATGGCTAGTAAAATTTTTTCTTGCATATCACTCAAATCACTCAAACACATTCAAATACAAACAATAATTTAAATCCTAAATAAAAAATTTTCTTAAGAGATTTGATATATGTTATATTTCGAAAAATTCTGATGTGTGCCAAAAACAAATATTATTTTGAAAGTCCCTTTTATTAATTTTTGTATGATGCAATTTTATATTATCAAATTATTAATCGAGTTACTAGAGGTCAAATATATAAAAGAGCACGACGTCCTTTCAGGACCTGTAAAAATCACTAAAAAGTTTTTTGACAGGATTTTAAAATAATGTGCAAAAACTCAAAAAACCCTAATTCTTCAGTAGTTTTTTTTTATTTTTTTACTTCGAATATTTTAAATCCAGCCAAAAATGTATACAATTCTGAAAAGTTGGTTGATGAGCATACTGAAGTATTTGGTTGAACAGTTTTAAAAACGTTATTTCAGGTAAAAATAGAGATATTTTAAATTTCAAAATTGACCGAACTTGACTTCCCGTCAAATAAATATATAACTCTATAACATCTTAACTAAAACTCGGTGGGTGGTTTCTTGGTTAACAATAGTATAAATTTTCGATTTAGAGTAAAATTTATTATATACGCAATATTTCTGCGTACTGTGGAACCACTTTTAATTCTTAAAGTAAAAAAGCTTAGCGTGACGCCATTGAGGCTAACTTTAATAAGAAGAGCACACCAAGGCATTATTAATTTTTTTGAGTTCGTCAATATGGTGGTATTAATTTTTTGAGTGTATTTCAGTAATGGTCAGGTTTGAAGAACACAAGAGAGCCTCCTCAACACAAAAAGATCTTTGGTTTGCTTAGTGTCCACCTCACTAGAAGTTAACATAATTTTTACACTCAAATAACTAAAAAAACAAATTTAAAAAATTGATTTGTTTAGCATTTATTTTTCGTTATGCGTGCCAAACTTTAAAAAAAGTAAAAAAATATTAATTTTTTTATTGACGAATCGTACAGTCAAATCGCTTATCATATCCGGCGTCATTCACGACATTTACTTCAATGACAGTGTGATGTGCGGTTTTATGAACAATCACGACGGTTAATTCAATGTACACAAAGGTCTCGAGAAGAATTGAAAGTAATTGGTATATGACGCTGGTAAAATAAAAAAATGAGCATAAAAAGTTTAGAAAACCAACTATTTTGCTCTTATTTTACCATTTTTCTAAAACAAGCGGTTGTCTATATTTATTTTACTCATGTTTTTTTAGTTAACCACCGTTATATACGATTTATTTCAATTTCTTCTCGAGACCTTTGTGTACATTGAATTATTCGTCGTGATTGTTCATAAAAACTATTGCGTTAGATACCGGATATACTTATGTTAAGTAAAAAGTTGCACGGCTTTCCTATGGTGTGTTTATTTTATAAGAATATATTTTTAAATTATTCTTAAATGCTTGGCATCTGGAAAGCATTTTATTTTAATTACATCCATTAAATGTTAGAAAAATTTCAAAAATCTTATAAGTGACCGCGTAGTCTAAAAAATTCTATAAGCTAACTTCTATAAATGCTAAGTTTAATTTCTAGTTGTGTGTGAACAAAACTCAAATTAAATCCACAGGTCTTCAGAGCCCTTTTTATGCTAATTTAGTGAATAATTTTTAAAAGCAATATTTTGTGTCGCAAAATTTTGATTAATTTCCAAAACAGGGTAAAAAGAATTGCAAAAATATGGTTAGAATAACGCAAAACTTATTTCAAGTTTAGATTGAAGGCTAGGTATTCCTCCATTCCAGAGGGTTGTACGTAGCCCAAGAACGCTATATTTGAGGGTTTAAATGGCATTTTTACTTTATTATATATTTTTATTAATTTTGACTACCTAGTTTTTGGATATCATGCTTAGAATAAAAAAACCTATAAACAATTTTTTTTTCGTTTTGATAAAATTATAAGTTGAAAAAGACAAAAAAAGTTAAAAAAAAGTTTGTTTGGAGTCTAAAATTGTATTCTGAACGAACATACATAACTATTTTGAAGACTGAACGGCTAATCTATGTCGTCTATCTCTCTGCTTAGCGCTCTGTCTATAAGAACAGCGGGAATTGCCCCCTGTTCAATCGAGTTAAAATTTGAAATTAAGGAAATTCGAATCCTGAAATAAAACGACAGCCCATGACATTTTACCGCGCTGATTAGCCAGAGATCACTTTCTCGGTCATCAAACAACCAGAAGAAACAGCTTTAGATGGACTCCGCACCCCAAAAAATCAAATGTCAATCAAATTATATCAGCCTAATACTTTTGCAACTAAGTAAATGTGGTAAATTTGGAATTTAACTGACCTTTGAGGATTCATTGTTACAAAAAATGATTTTTTATATATTATTTTTCAATAGGAATTTTTACGATAAAAATAACATCAAAAAATTTTTTAATTAGATACAACCGCGGAAAATGATCTCACCAACTTTAAGTCAATGATACTTAGAGCCAGGATAAAACTTCCATTCGGAAATAGCTAAAATTGCAGCCCAAAATCTGAAAATGCCAAAACTCATACCTCAATCTAAACTTGTGTATAAGCATGAGTCTAAATAGGGGAACACAGCTCAAAATTGAAAATCGCTAAAACGTACTCAAGCCTAAGTATTACCTTGAGCCATCACCATTTTTATTTTATTTTGGGCTCCATGTTGCCTTTTTATTTTTTAGGCCTTTAAAAGTTTTTTTCAGATTCCCGCCTAAATTTCCAAAAACTCCGTACAAAGTCAGAGCTCTGGTAGGGGTAAAAAACTGCAAACAAAAATTAAAAAAACTGGGCCCGTGAACCAAAACGTGACAACAAAAATGAGTACCAAAGTTTCCCAAAACATAACAACTAAGCTGCATTATAGAAAGTGAGAAGAACTTCTCAGTGGCCAATGTCTTAAAACTAAAATTTAGATCGAAGATTAGTTTTCATAATCGATATGTTTCAAATTTTACGGCGCAGATGACACTCAGGTCGCAGTTAACTTATTCAAATCAAGATTAAAAAAATAGCCGATATTTATTTGAATTCAAAATTAATTGAATACGTAAAAATAGTGTAATTGCAACAGTTTATTTAATAAAATTGGCGTAAAGAAAATTTGCGTGTTTTTTTAAATTGATAAAATTTAGCGGTTCGGTGGCACTGTGTGGTACATAACAAATTTCTTACTAATAAATGAGAAAAAATGAAAGACAATGTCACACGGAAATTTTCTAGTGATTGCAAATACAATGTGAGTTTAAGAATTTGTATTAATTTTCACACACATATGTAAGAGGTTAAACTTTTTAATGCGAATTAACAAAAATGACATTAAAATAAGTACTAACAGCAAATATGGATTTACCTATGAGAAAAATATTTTTCTATCCCACTGCGAAATCAAACTTCTTTGCAAATTAACCGACTTTTAATCGTTTTGTTAGTATATGGAGTATTAAAAATAATGAAATATCTGTTTCACGACTTTCCGCTGTATAATAAACTTAAAAAAGTTTGAAGTGATCATTGGTTAGTTCATGGTTGTCTTATTACTCGATTATATATATACTTTATATTTTGTCACGACTTTGAGAGTAGGGAGCTTGTTCACAATAGAATAAGTTATTAAGTTTATTCAAAAACATTAAAAAAAAATTAAGTATATAACAATGAAGCAAAATAATGACACAATATAATCAAACCGAACTATACTCCTTCTCATACAATACCCTTTTAATAAAAATAAGAATTATAAAAAGATAATATATAAAAAAAAAAAATAAAATTAAAAAAAAAAAAAAAAAAAGAAAATACATTATAATATACTGTCAAATATTTAAATAAAAAAAAAAAAAAAATGATAAAACAAAATAATAAATAAATAGGACAAAATACCATTAGTGTAAAATAATAAAAAGATAATAAATTAAAATAATGTGCGATACAGAGTCAAACTTTTGTCTTTGATTTTAATGTGTTTTTTAAACCTTACGCTTTACCTTCTACATTGTTACCTCCTTGAAATGTACACATTTAAATATGACCAAAACAGGGCTTTTTATTACATTTTGTGGTTAAACAATTTCTTTAGCTACAGAACTTTTATTTTTAAAAATATATTAAAAAAATGAAGAAGCGTATGCTTAGCTTACCTTGATTTTAAATTTAAGACAAATATTTGCTGAGATACATATTAGTATTTTTATAAAAAACACTGCAATTTTTTACCTTATTTGTCGGTGAAAAGTAGAAAATGTAAAACTAGTCGATAAACCAAAAAATCATTGAAATCGAAGATGAAAAATTTGACTATTTAATGCACTTTTAGTTGATCTAAAGCATTCTAAAAAGTTTTTTTTACATTTGTAGCTGAACTAGAAATATAAACAAAAAACCTAGACCCTTATAGCTTAAAATGAGGTCAAACATTTAAGATAATTATTGATGATATTTTGTTTTATTATCATGAGAGTTTTCCAGTTTTTTCATAGAGTATAGGGCAAAACCTAATTATTTCATAGCAACTTTTTATTTTGTGACAAATAACAAAAATAAAAAAAAACCAAAAAAAAACAATCCAAAAAGCTCGAGATAAACATAAGATAAAAAGCTAGACAATTTTTTTCTTGCTATGGTTGAATTATTTCTGGCCAACCTCGTAAGTTGCATGCCAGACATGAGCGGACCAATTAAAAATGTGCGCTTATGACGTTCAAAAAACGACTTAGAACGCATAATTTTCCGTTTTTTGCACATAATTTGCTGCTTTAGAACGCATAAATTTTTTGGAAAAATTATACAACTTTAGCCTTCTAAGAAATCGCATTTTTAGTTAAAATTGAGTAATTTGATAAATAGTATGTAATCTTTAACGTTCATTCGTTTTTACTGAAAATTTGAAATAGTTTTATTAATGAATAGTCTATTCAATATAACAAATTATCGGGGTCAGCTAGTTTTTATTTGCCTATAGATACATGCCATATAGTTAGTTTTATTATGAAACCTTTCTTTAAAAATTTTTGAAAAAAAATGAATGCATTTTTATAAAACAGCTCTTGTGTTTTACAAACAAATAACAAAACTACATAAAAATTTATATATAATTGGTTGAAAAAAACACGTATATAAAGTTTATTCATGTTTATACGAGTTTGTACCATGTTTCAAATTAAAAACCCGGATATAACAAAAAAAGTGTGTCATTCAGCTTTGACTAATTTTTTTTTAAATTGAATAGTAGCCGGATATAATTATCATGTAACATGATTATTTATTAGACTCCAATGGCTTCTAAAAATGGTTTTTATTAACAATATTTTATTCAGTCTCACGCAATTAGTTCAGCTAACACCTAAAAAAATACGTTGGCACCAAATTCTCATTGAAACGCTGTCATCGTTTCTAAGACACAAAGAGTCACAATTACTATAAAATCAGCGTAACTCTGACTCATAATCTTTATATTATCTGTGTGTTAGAAGAAAAAAAAACAGTCACAGTGAAGAGTAGTTTATGATAATTCTGACTTATTCTGGCATAGTATCGATAATATAAGCTGACGGGATACACCGCAGACAACTGAAAAAAACCAAAAGCTTATTTGATGACGAAAGGGATTCTTTGAGTAAAGTGTTATAATTTATTAAAAAACCCGGTGAAAACAAAGTGTCTTACTTTTTGCCTTTTGCCTTTAACCTTTTTTCCATAACAAAAATTGCAGCTAATTGCTACCTGCGTCAATACCATTTTTTCTTATTTCTATGGTCTGCCTCCTTCTTGCCTGAGAAACAGATTTAGCTGCCTTCCACTAATATTTTAATATGTGTGTATACCTTAATAAAAAACTAGAACGACATTTTACGTCGTATCTGTCTTTGATGTAGTTTAATCTGCCTCGGCTTGCTCTTAGGTGCATCCAAAACATTCTTTACCGCCTTTTACGTGCTTTTGAGGTGGATTAAGCTACGTCCTAAATGCCTTCCACCACTATTTATTTTAACAAAAAAAAAGGCATAACATCAAAGGCAGTCTTAGCTAATCCGTTTTTGATTTTAAATCTTGCATAGATTCATTTTCCTAAACAAATTACACTTTTACCTGCAGACAGCCTCCTTGCTTCGGGCTAGCATGCGAGACTGATTTTGTTGCCTCCTATCCGCTTCCTAGCTTTTAATTTAACATTGGAGGCAGCAACACACGCCTTATTATTTGTTTGTTCGCACAGGTTCCGTGACTTAAGAGGCAGATCTTCCTTTTCTTCCGCATTGTCGCCAGAAGGCAGACGTATTGGAGATCTTTCTTCTTTTAAACCTCATTTATAATTCGGGATCTGGATCTCGACTCACTGATCTTTCTTAAGAGCAACAAAATTAACAGAAGGAATTTTCAGTGCACGCTGGTCAAAATTTATTGCTCTGAACGGAAGTAATCCCGCGCGCATAAAGGAACGCCACGCACAAAAAGGGACGGCGGAATTTGTCTAATAACGGGCCGGCGCCTTTCTAATAACCCACCCGCGCGAGCATTTTTTTAGCCATATTCGCGCCTGCATTTCAAAGCCCTGTTTTTCCACTCCTCCTCCTACAACCATTCCCACAAAGCAAAACATATATGACATAATCAAGAATACTATATGACATTTTGAGGGTCCTTAGAATCATGACGTGGGTAGAGCAGCACTACACTATGGGACTTTTCACACGCTATAGCTCAGCCGTTTAATGACAAAATCATTATACAAGACTTTTTACTTGCTTTCGTTCCACCAAGGCAATTTTGTTAGTCAGGGTCTTAGTTAGAGTTATAACGGGCCGGGCCGACTAGACCGGTTTGTACTGTTAGAAAAAAAATGGGCCCGCCTGGATGGAGATTTTTAATACCGAAGAATGACGATCCGTTTATTTTTTTGGAACAAGTCTGTCAGCCAAATACGGTTGCCATAAAACTTTCTCCATAATATGTTCCGGGTCGATTTGTTTTATTTTTATTTTGTAAAAATAGTAGTTATAATATTATTCGTTTCTTTTAGAAAGTAAAGCTTTGGTTTTGAACAGGTAATATTAGACTAATAATAGAAATGTCTTATTTTTAAAAAGTTGTGTTTAAAAAACAACATTTATTTTAACAAAACTGCATTTACTTGTTATAACCCTTTAAATGTTGGGATTAATTTTTGATGTAATACAATATTTTCTCAGTGTGATTTTTATTAATTGGTATTAATTAAAAAGTAACTATATACTACGAATTCGTATACTTTACTTTTAAACAAAAACGTATTTGGATTTTTTTATTTTTTGATTTTTCTTTAAATTAAGCCAACATATAAATATATATACACAGGAAAAAGCTTGCAATCTCACACACAAAAAAGATGTTATATTTGAACAAATGGTTTTCAGAGCTATGTCGTATGTAAAAAACACATTACTCCTTAGCAAAAAAACCTTATTAGCTAAAAAGCTGACTATCATCCCTAATTTTATTGATCTTTAAAATGTAGAAATTTTTTTGTTTCCCGTAGGTTTTACCGAATACAAACATGCCAATTGAGTTCAGCTTAAATATAGTTTCTAATAGTATTCTAATCAACTACATATTACGATTTTAATGCAAGAAAATAAAATTTTAATAATTTTAAACAAAAGAACTATTAGCATAGAGAAACAGCATTGGTTTAACAATGTCTCCATTTTAATTACCAACAGGGGGTTTTTGCCGTCTTAAATATTGAAAGAAAATAGAAGTGTAAAACATATTTATAAAAAAGAGAGTCAGACCGGGTAGCAATGAAAAATCGTTTCTTTTTTATAGAAGCAAGTGGAGTCCATTTCACGAGATAATACGTGTGTTTCTATTTTCACGAGATAATATGTGTATTCCTTGGTTTTTTTTGACGAATTTTAGACATATAAATATTTCATTCTTCTAGCTTTTAGGTTCTTTAAGATGCAAAAAATTAGGTGAAAGCAAACAGGAAAACAGTGGTCAATTTCCATAATAACTTCGTAAGGACGGCTCTTGAACCTGCCTCCCAAAGACTGGAGGCAGGTAAAACTGTCTCGGAGGCAGCATGGAGACAGGATGGAGCCAGGTAGGAGGGAGAATTGAGGCAGGTAAAACTGCCTTGGAGGCAGGCTTAGGCTTAGGCTAAACCTAAGCGTAAGCCTGCCTGTCTAAGCCTGCCTGCCTAAGCCTGCCTGCCTAAGCCTGCCTGCCTAACCCTGCCTGCCTAAGCCTGCCTGCCTAACCCTGCCTGCCTAAGCCTGTCTGCCTAAGCCTGCCTCCAAGGCAGTTTTAACTTAATTAATATAAATAGTGACAGATATATCATTTAGTTTTTACTGGTTTGAAGCAAGTGTACTAAACTTATTAATAGATTTCATAACTGTGAATAATGATTTATTTCGCACTTAGAGCAAACTGCTTAAAAAAACAGGTCCCATTTAAATGGAATTCCATTTATCCATTTAAATGGGATGAAAAGTGTCTTTCTAAATGTTTTATTTCCCGTTATTTTCGCTGGTAATCAAAATACGTTCGTAATAATCGGTCTCTGTCCAAAACGGACCATTGTGAACGCACTCTGATTAGCAGCGAAAAAAACCCGGAAATTAATAACTAATTCAAAAATCCCGCGCTCACTTTGCAGTGACGGGAAGAGGTTACAGTAGCTCCGGTTACCGTAATATTTAGCACAGACAATACGGTTATAGCGGTTCGGTGACAATACCTCCTAACATCCTAACATATATAACATATAGCCTCCTAACATATATATTTTTTAACCTCCTAACATATATATAACATATAGCCTCCTAACATATATATTTTTTAACATAGGAGACAGTACCACCTGCCTTCTACCTGCATCCAAGGGAGTTTCAGCTGCCTTCTACGTATGCCTCCTATGTATCGGTTTTACCATAGGAGACAGCACCACCTACCTCCTACTGGTGATAAAAGTAGTCCAGGATTTTTTTATCTAGTCTAGTCTAAAACTAGTTTTCCCAAATTTTAACTAGTACAGTACTAGTTAAAGGCCAAAAATTTTGCATAGTCTTGGTCCTAGTTCTAGTACTAGTTTGTTTTTGATTTATTAATTAGTCTCGCAGAAATCTTAGCTAGTCCTAAACTAGTCTATTTAGTTTTTTAACAAAACGTGCCTTATTCATTGTGTTAAACTCAAAAACAACGTTTTAAGGTGATTTTATTTGAAAAAATTACTACAAAACTTGCTAGGCACTTCTTGTAGGCACTTCTTGAATGTACAAAGAAAACTAAGCGTTATGAAGGCCTTTTGCTAAAAAACGTTTTTTTCATTTCGATTGCTGTATTAAAAAAATTTAATTTGTTATGACCGAACATTTTCTTAAACGGGTGTTTTCCACAATGAACAGTCTTGTACAAAATACAAAGACTTCAAGGAATATTCCAAAAAAAAAACTTCAGTAAATACTAATTTCTATTGTTAAGAATTCTGTCTACGCCGAACAGGTTTAATATATGAGTTTTTTTCATCATTCTTAAGAAAAACTTTACCAAGACAAAAAAGCGAAAACTGATTTTCTTCTCTAAATCGAAAACTCATACTTGCTTGAAAAACACACTTTTACTTTAAACTAAGGTTTAGTTTGTGAATTATAATCAAAGGAACGACCAGAGGTGCGCTAAATTTGAAAATCACACAATCTTTTCTTTCACCACAAAAAAAATTCAAAACTAATATAACTTATTATTTTAGTAAACGTGCGCTTTCAGAATAATATTAATACTTCTCGAGGTATATCAAATATAGGAGAAATTTATAAAAAAAGTAAAATTTCGCTTTTTTAATTTTTTCCAAGTTTTTTTAAAAGTTTTTTTGGAAATTAAAATACTTTAGTCAAAAAACAATTATTTTTTAGTTTATTTTCCAAAATGAAAACAAATTTAAGTTTCATGAATAATAATCAAAAAAATACTACATTAACATTGGGCGTTTTTTTAAACTCTGCAAGAAAAAAATTTTTACTTTTCATAAGGATTTTGAGAAAAACACGAAAAATTTGCTAAAGTACTTCTATTTTTGTTTTATATTTTTATATAAAAATAACAATTTGTAATATTTCGCATATAATTGAAATACGTTTAAGAAATTTGTTTCCACAGAAAAAATGTACACTAGTCCTGAGGTGGACATCTTTGGACTATAAGAAATAAGCATTTGGTTTGTGCAGTTGCTCACTAAATAAAAAATATGTACCATTACGAAAATTATTTGCTTATACGGTCAACTAATTGCGCAAAAAATTTTAGTTTTCCTATAACCTGACGCAATAATAATGAAAAAATCATAATCAAAACAATTTTTGACAAGCGCGAAATCGTGATTTTTTTATAATAGAATTTTATATTACGTGTTAAAATATAAATTTAAAAAAAGTGGAAATTTCGCGTTTGTCAAAGATGTTGTGCATATGTTTTTTTTTAAAAATTTTTATTGCATCAGACTGTCGAATTAGTTATCGTATAAATAAATTTTTTTTATAATGGTACAATTTTTTTTTATTTAGTGAGCAAATGCACAAACCAGATACTTATTTTCTATAGTCCAAATATGTCCACCTCATCCTGGTCCACATTTTTTTTGTCTACAAACGCCCGGGAAAATATTGCCAGTTTTTCTTGCTCTATTTTTAGAGAATTTTTTCCAAAGATATACTTTCTTATTTTCGAGAACAAATATAAAGAGTGGGTACCTAAAATATTGGAGCAAAAGTATAAATGAGCTTTACTTTAAATAAACGAGGAGTTTTGACTGGTGGTAGTGCCAAATTTAAAAATCGTAAAATCTCAATTTTGTTTTCTTTAACATAAGATTAAAAAGATTTTCTTCACATTTAAAAATCTTACAAAAACAGAAAACTATCGAAATTCTTAGTTTTAAATATTTTTATTTTTAATATATATCGAAACTTGAAGGTGCCTGGTTTTAAAAGGGAGGTAGGGAGTCAAAACCTTTCGTCTTCAATTTTGATGATTTTTTTTTAAAACCTTATTCTTTCCACCAATAGTCAATAAAATATTTTTAGTGGTTCAAGAGATGATATGACCCTCCAAAAATGCGTTTTTTTTGATGATTCTGAATACTTGAAAGAGTATTAAATAAATATTAAAATTTAAGTTTAAAATGATTCACTTAAAGAAAGCGGTTACTTCCAACTTTTTTTATGCTTTAATTGTTAAAATTTTTGCAGCAGTTATTGCGATATTGCGTTTTTTGTAAAAATCCGTACGGAATACTTAAGCAAGTTTAAAAATTGTGAGCGAGTAGCGTAGACGAATCTGTAGGGTTTTCGAATTCAGATTAATTTTCAATGTGTTCCAGTACCGGTTAATCCAGTTTGGTTTTGTTCCCCACTTAAACATAAAACCTATAAGATTTTAGTTTCAGTGTTTTTTTTTTCAAAAATGTTTGTTTTGATATTTTAAATCTCAAAAATAATAATTTTTTAGCATTTTCACTAATTTTTCATTTTTTACTTAACCCGTTACCGTTTTTTATTAATAACTCAAGATATATTTTTGGAAATAATAAACAATCAAATATGATTTTAAAAGCCCTCTAAGCTCTATGACAAGCACATGTATAAAAATGAAAAAATTTGTTCGCTGTTTTTAAAGTTATAGTGATGGAAATAGAATGTGTTCAAGTGAAAAGTCAAGAACCTTTTGTTTTTCAAGCGATTTTTTTTTCGTTTTATATATTTTTGAGGAATGATATGTATAAAAAAGTTTCGCGAATGCTTTATTACGCTATTTCAATGAGATAATAGTGAAAATGATACATAATGGACTGTTTTCTGCTCACAGGATAATTTTTGATATGAAATGTTCGGCCGAAAATAGGAATTAAGTTTGCCCGAAATTTTTTCTTCGTCTTTTTGGTAAAAAAATCGTAGGTTTTTTGTACGGCAAACAGCAAACATAATGTTTCAACAAATGCTGCAGCAATTTTAACAATCAAGGTATCAAATAAAAATAAAAAGTTTCCGTGTTCTTTAAGTGTATCATTTGTAGTTTAAACTTTTATACTCATTAAGCAAACTTTCAAGTACAGAATTACCGTAGAAATTTTTTTGAAGGGTCAAATCTCCTAAACCACTAAAAATATTTTGACAAAAAAATTTTGTGTGCGATTATGGGTGGGAATAAGGTTTTCAAAAAAATCATCAAAGTCGAAGACAAAAAGGTTTATTCTGAACCGAACTTTCAAGCCAAAAATGAATATAAATGTAAAGTAAAAAGTTGTTTAATAACCTTTTAAATAATAGAACTTCAATATAAGTTGACTAATATTATTAAAGCTAAAATAGTGAATATTTGTTTTATGAATTGTACGCGCGCTACGTTCGTACCCCACCATACCTTACTAACCAAGCTTAAAATAAGAAGGTGTTTTCAGTTATCAAGAGATTACGGTCTTTTTTATTCAGCAAAAAAATTGTTCTAGTGACGTTTTCTTGCATTCCGAAATGAGTAATCAAACAAGCATGAGAATCTAAAAGAATCGGGAACGGGACACGAGGGTACTGGACACGAGGGTACTGGACACGAGGGTCTTAGACACGAGGGTACTGGACACGAGGGTACTGGACACGAGGGTACTGACAAGCAAAAAATAACTTTCCCGCATAAAGCGGGATAAACTTATTGCATAACAATAGTTTGTTTTACTTAAAAATCATTAAAAATCAATTTGTTTGACTGACTTTTAAAAGGTAGGATCATAAAAAAAATTATTGAAAAGAAATAGGACAAAAATAATAATTTTTTAACATTAAAACATTTTTGTGTTATTAGCCTATAGACTAGTTTGGAATAAGCGTCTTTTACTGTACAAGAGAGGGTACAAAAAGAAAAAAATAAAATTTGAAAAAATCTTAGCTTTCTTAGTTTCTTAAGTTTAAACCTATACTTCATAAAAATTGCTACACGATGATATGTTTCACTACATTGAAGTGCTGTAATATATCAGTTTGTGCTAAATAAATTTTTGTTTTTTAATTAAACATCACAAATACTTTAAAATCACCACTAAAATAGTATATTCCTGAACAGTGATTTCGAATTAGTAAAAATAAAGATGAAATTTGTGCTTTTAAATTAATTTTAAACCTACATGGGGTTTACTTAATGTTTTGATTGTAAAACTATTCAAAATTTAAAAATTAATTTTAAAAAGTCCATTCCAAACTTTTAAATTAAGCATTTTCTGTAATTGAAACATTAAAAAACTGGGAACCAAGCGCGCCAGCAGCGCCATACCTACGAAGCGGCAAAAAACTAAAAATCCCCAAAAACTGCTTTTGCTTTTGCAATATTTAAAAAGTATTTAATAAATTTTGAAGAGAAGGGTTCGAGATTTTGAACCAATAAATATTTGAAATATTTTAAACTGTAAAATGTACTAGTCGCTTGCTGTTTCTCAATTTTCCCTCTACATATGATTGGCGCTAGTAGTTATTGTACCCTCTTCCTAACACTAAAAAACCCTTATTCCGAACTAGTCTATATTTTCGTGCATCTTTTTAAAACAATAACTAGCTTTAAAAATGCTGAGATTCTATGAGTAGACTCGAAAGACAATAAACATTAAGGTTGCTGTTATGCCTTGATTGTGCTGTCAAAACATTTTTGTGGTTATTTTTCGTGGTTTGTAGAAAAAAAATCCTAATAATGTCTTCGAAAAAAATAACTGCAAAAATAATTGCAAACAATTCTGCTATTGATAACCTTGCAAAAACATTTTAGTAAAATATTTTTCGAAAAACAATTGCACAATTGCATCATAATATTTTAATAAAGCACACTTTTATTAAAATATTATGATAAAGTTTAGCTTATTTTTTGGGTTTTGCTTAGGCTTAGGAAAATAAAGTTTATTGTGCAATGATGGGGTTTTAAAGACTCCCAAAGATCCGTTGTTGGATTATTTTACTCAGGACTCTATACTTAATTGTAATTTCATAAAATATCATACATGAAAAATCTAACATTTGTATGTTTTTGGGTTTTAAAAGCACATTTTGTTTGTCTTGTTTTAAATGATCAACAAGGTTTCAAGTGAATTCCTTAAACTTAATTGGACTAAAAAAGACAAGAAGATATTTTTTTTTACATTTAAACTACTGAAATTCGTTTTTGCAGAAGTTATTTTTTCCAAAGATTTTATCAAAAAAATCCATTATTTTAATCAAGAGTCGATGAAAAAATTTTAAATAAATAAATAAAAAAAATGACAGCAAAAAAAAACTGTGAAATTCGCTTCGTGTTTTCACACAAGTATGTTGTAGAAAAAACAGTTATTAAATAACTTCTTGGCGTTCTCATACCACTCATATTAATATTAATTCTTTAATTTTTTGCAAAGGCAGGGTTTTGAAGCTCCAGAGGTTTGGAGTAAGCTTCAAACATTATTATTGTTTTTAGTGTATAATCCTAAGTATATTAACTAATTTATGTTAAAAAATTTATTTACTATTTACTTAAAGTAATTAACATCACTTAGTATAACAACAGTAAAATTTCTATTAACTAATCTTATGTATCGGCAATTGCAAAAATAAAATGTTAATACTATCTATTTAGGGTTGTAAGGATTACCTAACATATTATAATAAATATATAATATATATATATATATATATATATATATATATATATATATATATATATATATATATATATGTAGTGTGTTTTTTGTTAGTTTTTTTTAGTTGTGGTAAGATTCTCAAGGAAACATTTCAACAATGTACAAATTCCAATTCCCAAAAATAATAATAATAACGCTAGGTTTTAATTTATAAAATACTCTTCCCTTAAATCCTTTTTAGAAGGTTGATTTATAGTTATATTATGCTGTACTGGCCCAATAATGGTGGTGAGTTCCATTATGGTACAAGATAATATAAACGGCGACACTGTACATCTAATGTACCAAGTGATCCGAATCATGAGAAAACAAACAAACAAACAAACAAACAAACAAAAAGCCATTAAGTATAAATTGTGCGTAAAATGACCTTTAAAAATTTCGTTCAATTCGTTTTTATTTAAACTATTTACGAAGTTTTTGATTATTAAATTGCATTATATTTAATACAGCAAAAATGTTATTTATAATTAAAAACGAACCGACTTATGTAACGTTTAATTGTCTACGCATTCAAACGATTAAAATTTAGTTCAAGTCATTCAGTTTAAAAAATTTACATATTTGTGACAAACGTATTTTTTCTAAGCTCAGTACCCTCGTGTCCAGTACCCTCGTGTCCAGTACCCTCGTGTCCAGTACCCTCGTGTCCAGTACCCTCGTGTCCAGTACCCTCGTGTCCTAGAATCAAAAGTATCATTAGTTAACAAGGCTACGTTTACAAAATTAACTGATAGTCAAAATTTCAAGCTACACACTAAAATTGCCAGGTTACGCTACACATTAAAAATTAAAAAAAAACTATTAAAACGATGCAGAAACCCGTTAAGATTTTTGTGACCAATTCGTATATTATAAAATTTTTATCACAGTTATCAATCCTTTGTGAAAAAGACAAAAATATAATTTAGTTGGTTGCAGCATAGGTTTGGCAAGACAATAATACAAGCCTAGTTAAGTATGTAAATTAGTGATTTATGTCAAAAATTTGCATATTATTTGGACTAGACTAGTTAGTTATCTAGTCCAGGAAAATTATCTAGTCTATACTAGTCCGGCAAAAGTCAAAATTATCTATTTCTAGTCTAGTACTAGTTTGCTTATTAGCTTATTTGCCTAGTACTAGTTAACACTAACTAGTCCTAGTACTACTTTTATCACTACCTCCTACCTGTCTCTAAAGCAGGTTTTTCTGCCTCCTACCAGCCTCCAATCATCTGGAGGCACATTCGAGTGCCATCCTCACTGGGTTAATTTGGTTTAAATAAGTAAACATATATTCTATTTTTATATTAATTCAATTAGCTTTGTATAAAGTAATTTTACACACATACCATGGTCAAAAAAAAAGCTAAGAAGCACTAACAGTTTTTAATCATTTAAAACACAAATGAAATATAATTTTTAAAAATAATAGTTTATAGTGTTAAATCAACCAAATTACGCAAAAAATAATTTCTAATAATTAACATGGCAAAATCATTAGCATTGTTAGCCCGCAGCTGATTAAGCTGATGTTTAATTCAGTCATTGTACGTTCTGCAGTTTTTGCGCAGTTTTCCAAAAGATTAAGGTGCTTTGACAAATACAAATGCACTTTTTAAGCGAAGCGTTTTCAAAATATTCCTTACTTGACTTTGGTCGATTGAATTTGATTATTTAAAAGAAAAAAACCCCGCAAAGAATCAAGTCTTCATTAAACATAACATCATAACATCTTTTTAGTTTAATAAATGAATTAATATCCTAAAAAAACATTCTGATAGTATAAGTCAATGGAGTGCATTTTTAAAATTTAAAATTAAAGGCAAACCTAACGTGGCTGTTTTATTTGTTCGTTGAATTAAAAAGGCCCCTTATGAAGTAACCAATTAAATGACGACAATTTGACGTCATTATATCAGCCAGTCAGTTTGCAATTTTTTACTGGGTATTTGATTATATCATATATTTTCTTTGGGAATTGTCTGTCCGCTAGCGTTGTCGTGCAATCGGTTAGGGGCGTAATTATTTTGACAAAAGTAGTTGAGAGATCGAATCCTTATGAAGTCAATTATGCTATTTTTTTAGTTTGATTTTAATATTGTATTTTTGTGTTTTAATATTCTTTAAATTTAGTTCACATAGATTCAAAAGCAAAACATCATTTTTTTCCGTTTTGTCAACTTGTTAAATTTTCGTTGTTTGGATATTTTAAAATATTTTATTACTCTATAACTATAACGATTAAAAAATAAATTTCATGCAAGTTAAAAAATTTTTCTGTATGCTACTGTGTTAACTAAACGCTTTGCACTAAAAATGGTCTGGAAAGACCTTAACATTTGATTTACAATTTTTACAGACAATAAAAATAACAAAAAATTATTAGTGTTGTGTAAATGAAAAATTTGTCTCCATGACAGTCATGTGGCAATGTCATGAAATTAAGGAAAATAGTCAGGTGAGCAAACTAGAGCTACATTTGGCTTGCCTTTAATATAAAATTATTATATAAACACATCGTAGTTAAACCGCTCATCTTTTCATTTAACATGTAAGTATATCCTGCATCCTGCGCGATAATAAAAAAACCCCGCACATTACCGTATAATTATTGTAAATATGGTGGTGGGTGCTGGATATATTTACACAATGAGCGGTTTAACTAAGACGCGTTAATCAAAGGTGTGATACAGATTCAAACGTTTTGTCAAAGAATTTAAACATTTTTTGTGAAAATCTTACCCTTGCTTCCAATAGCCTAAAAAAAATTTTTTCGTCAAAGTATCTTTAGTTGTTCAGAAGATATGATCTTTTAAAAATTGTGTTATCGACGATTCTGTACAAATTTCAATTAGTTAAAAACAAAAATTAAAGTAACAAAGAAAGCGGTAATTTTCTACTTTCATTTGACACCTTAATTGTTAAGATTTTTACATGAACAAAAAAGGCTTGTGATAAATTGTTTTTTTTTGTTTTTTTTGTTGCACGTATTTATGTGTTTTTGGGTTATTATAAGTTGAGTGTTCAAATTAGACTGTAGTTGGGTAAAAAATATCTTTTTTAATAACAGAATGTTAAAAGTGAGCAAACTAAAGCCATCGGAGTAAATTTAGCTAAGGCTAATGAGTTATTTAGCTAGTAAAGGAGAGTAAACCCGACACCTTTAAGTGAGAGGAGTCGACTAATTACTTCGGTAAACCGTGGGTACACGAGACCAGCATACATAAACGACAAGAGTTGTTACCTCTCGTGCATAGATACACCCACTTGTGTGGTCAAGGAGGTAATGATAGAGTCCCTTTTAGAAAAGATAGAACAGGAAGAGGGACACCGTGTTGTTTCAAATGTGGCTAAAAGGAGATAAAAACATTTTCAGTTAGGTTGAAATGAATTCTGCAGTCAATTACAGTAGTGTGTCTTTAAAAAAAAAGACACCCTTGAGTTATGATGCTTAAACATTGACGTTTATTTTATTTATAAAACAAATGCACAATTTTGATTTTATATTTAAACAGGATTTTACTATAAAGCGATTTTCGCTGCTTAGAACACACTGGACCAAATTAATTGTTTTGAACGAAAGTAATCCTATAGGCACCTTGCCCTGGAACTCGGTTTATACATGAAGTATGCAATATACATAAGCGTCACCATAATGGGTAATTACCGTATCTCCTACTTATCTTTCATAGTATGCAGATCAACCGATCGAAATTTCGCGCGTTTTCGATCGGTTGATCTGCATATTACGAAAGATAAGTAGGAGATACGGTAATTATCCATTATGGTGACGTTTACGTATATTGCATACTTTATGTATAAACCGAGTTCCAGTGCAATGTGCCTATAGTAAAATCACGCGCGGTTTTCTTAAAAAAAGACGCCCGCATTTGTCTAATAACCCGCCCGCGCCCGCATTTTTTCGCACCTGCATTTAGAAGCCATTTATTGCCGTTACTCTTCCCAGAACCACAGGAAGCAAAATATTTATGACGAATACTATAGGACATTTTAAAGGTCCTTAAAATTCTGGAGTGAATATGTCAAAAGTCAAACTAATCCCCACAAACAAATTTAAGAATTTTGTAAATTTATCCACGTGATCTGAAAGACTGCAGTGAATTTTAGAATTATAGCATAGCACAAAATAGTATACACTATAATAATTAAACATAATCATCAAAAATTTTGTAAAAAACTGAGTCGATTAAAAAAATAGGGGTACATATACTGTTTATTGGGATTTACTTATGATGATAATAGGTTATTTTTTTCATTAAAAAAGTTTACGATAGGCGTGGAATAAAAAAGATATAAAATTTTCCCCACAAAATTACGATCAATACAAATGACAATAATAAAGTTTTTAGCGGTTATGTTAATGTTTTTTGTTGGATTATGTATTAATATTTTTTGAATAATGAATTTTAATTAATATTCTTTCTGTTTCCAATTAATGCGATTTATTGTTATTATTTTTAGTTTTTTACACCAAAATAGGGAGGTCCCGACTTTCCTTACAAATAGCGCTAGGGCCTCTTATAAAAACGGGCATTTTATTGCGAAAAGGGTTTAATGAAATGACGCAGCAGTACACAGGACCCCTTAATTGGTAGGAAATAAGGGTACCCTTTGGCGTTAGTACCCTTTACTAGAATTGGGTGCTGCGCTGCCCCAGCCTTTCAAATGATCTTTTTTCTTATTTCTATCCGAAGGAACAATACTGCATATTTATTTTTTATTTATACATTTTATTATCAAATTGCCGATTATTTGTAAGTGCGAGTGTGTGCAGTTAATTAACCAGGTACAACAAAACCTTTATTTTCCTTTTACGGCGTTAAACATGTTTATTACATTCACAACCAGAAGCGGTACAATAGGCCAGTATATCGTTTAGATTTTTTATATATCATTAACCCATGGTTTAGCCCTATGACTAGGAATCAACCGGGTAATTTTTTTGCTAATGTATGGGCCGGGCCGGGGTCGGGGTACAGAAATTTGGATTTACCTAGGCCGGTGCAGGCTAAAAATTTGCTGAATTCATAACTTCGGCCATTTTTCACTGCAAATAGTTTTTTTAAATAATAAAGTAAATTTACGGCTTAAGCTTATTTAAAAGCAAAAAAAAAGTTTTTTTAAAAACAATATTTTTTATAAAAAAACCAAAAAAACTTTTAAAATAAGGCAAAAAGTGTCTTTTGTTAAACCTAAAATTAATATTTTTCACATTATGTACTTTTTAGAATTCTTTAAGGTCTCTCCAGACAGTTTTTATTGCAAAGGGTCAAGAAAAAACAAATGCAAAAAAAAGCAAAAAATAAACAATTTTATTTAACACACAATTAATTACTAAATAATAAAACTTTTGTTAATAAAAAAATTTAAAAAAATCCAAAGAAGAAAAATAACAAAAAGTCGCAAAAACAGAAAACAAACCCTACAAACAATAATGATTTTTTGAAGAAATTAGAAAAAAAAAATTAAAAAAATTATAAAAAAACATAAGAATCAAAAAAAAAGCCAAATATAGAATCGATCTCTTATTAAATCAAAAAAATTTCCATATTTTATGGGAATCGATCTCGCCTCAAAAAAAACACGCGCTACGACTAGCCACGCTACCAGGAGAGCTCTAAAAGCGAATATAAACACACCCTCGAAATAAATCGATAAAACGCACACGCACGACAAAATCAATCCAACACAACACACATCACCAACGCCCGCTAGCAAAACACAAACACACACACACACACTACAGCACACACATCAACACGACACGACAGAACGGCAAACCCCTAGCGGCGAGCTCCTCCCGGGAGGGGAAGAGGGGAGCAAGGCGAGAGGCGTGCCGACACCACACCAGGTGATGAAACCCTAAACTCAAACTCAACAACGCACACAAAATATTATGCGTAAAAAACAAAAGATATATCCTCTAAAAATATAAATCAATAGAAATATACTATCTAGCTAGATTTTACCAAATAAATGAATCGAATTAACGAAATAAAAAAATAACTCCATTCACAAAATTATATAAACCATAGAATATCAACAATATCATAATTACACAAAAGAGTAACTTCTCTCTATCGAATATTAAATAAATACATAAATATTAAATCAAAAAAATCAGCAAGATTAATATCATATTCAATCCACAATAATATAAGAATCACTATAATCTAATATCGCCTAACACTCATATAAATAGAAAACTATCACGAGATCTCTAGCCAAAAATCGCGATCCAACAAGACAACTTCCAGAGACCTAAGAAAACAAATACGCATCTAACACTGTTTTTCTGCTACCATGGGATGATGTGCTCTAAAAGCGAATTATAAACACACCCTCTGAAATAAATCGATAAAACGCACGACGCACGACAAAATCAATCCAACACAACAAAAAAATTGCATTGTGCAAAAACACACAACACAACACCTTTTTACACACACACAAACACGACACGGACAGAGACCTCGGGCAAACCCAGCGCGAGCCCCGGGAGGGGAAGAGGGGGGAGCGGCGGGGCGTTGAATTGACTTGGGTTTTGGGGCCCTGGTCTGGCAACTGCAGCGAGTTTTTTTGCAGAAATGTAGGAGAAGTGGCACCATCTACTATAGATTTGTGTCAATAAAATATACTCTGCTGCAATTTACAAAATAGAATCGAAGACGAAAAAAAAAACTCCCGAAAAAACCTAATCAACAATCAATTCTCGTAAAGAGGGTAACTGTCTCTCTTCGGAAGTATTTATAAGCAGAAAATATAGCATTCGTGAGCAATTAAAATTGCTGCATGTTTGGGTTTAATAGTTTCAACACAATAATATAAAACCAAGACCCATAAAATAGGAAATAACATCACGAGATCTCGTATGCCAAAAATCGCGATTTTCCATACTTAAGACAACTGTCCGGAGAGACCTTAAGAAAACAAACTTCTACGCATCTAACACTGTTTTTCTTAACAAAAATTGCATTGTGCAGCGTTGAATTGCTTGAGTTTTTTCTCTGCAGCGAGTTTTTAGAAAACGAGGAAAAGGGCACATCTTCCAAGTAATTTAAAAATAGCAGAAAATATAGCATTTGAGCAATTAAAATTGCGCATGTTTGGGTTTCCAAGCAAATGTTTGTTAAAAATTTAGCACACAAGGGTAAATTCTCTTGGCTTACATATTCTGAATTCTGAATATTTTAATAAAAATATAAAAAATTAAAATTAACTTATAATAAGTATTAAAAAGAGCTTAAAATTATGTTTTATTGATTTTTTTTATAGCACGTAAGTTTTAGCAATAAACTGAAATAAGGCTAAAGTAAAAACAAGAGATCAGTTTGAAATTATTTTTGGAACGACCCTAATTTTTTTTGAAAAAATTCTTTTATTTCTTTGATTCAAAAAATAACTTAAAAATAAGCATAGATATATTAGCCAAGTAAATATCCGGCTGTAACAACAAATCTTTGCATAATTTTGCTAGAATACTTGCAAATGCAATTTTAAAAAAATACCATATGAGCAGCAATTTTTAAAGAAGTCTTACTTCGCAAAAAAAACCAATATTGACTGCACGAACTATATTGCTGTGCAAAAAACCAAATATAGAGCCAGTGCGCAGAATATTGGAAACGCGTGAAATACTGTATGTATGAAACATACGTATTGCGAAGTTTTGGTCAACATTTATTTATTTCGTCAAATATATATTTTTGATATAATCAATGATATAATAATAACTAATATTTTTCTAATGAATATCGTAAGTAACATATCATAATTTTAGTAATATAGAAAACTTTAATTAAAATTAAATAAGAATAAAAATATCGTACACAAATATTATTGTTGAAGAAGTCAAAAAGCGCTATAAAATTTAAGCATTCTTAGGGGTTCTTACCTCAATTTGCCCAGGCTTATTGAAAAACTAAATTTCTAGGACCAGGGCCGGGGGGAGAAAATCACACTTGTCAGGGCTGGAGCCGTTGCCGGGGAAGAGAAAATTATGTTTTCAGGGGCCGGGTCCCGGTCGATTCCTACCCATAACCAGAAACGATCCAGATAACGCACATACTCTCTCGCCCCAGTGGAGTATTTGATACTTTACACATGAATTATTTTAAATCTTTTAGTTTTTTTTAAAAAAATTTAAAAAATAGTTTGTACAAATTTCCCTTAGTAAATGACACAAAAAGAGTTGAAATGTTTTTTTTGCTCATTTTGTATTTTTGTGCATATGTAACCCGTCGGATAATGTCAAGTGTTTGGTATGGGTAAAAAACTAATCGATAGCAAAGAAAACCATTTGGATACCGCTGTTTATGGAAGTTTTGAAATTTTAAAGTACTCTAGGAAATTTTTGGACACTTAAAAAAATTGAAAACTAATACAATAGAAATTGGTATGAAACTTTCAATTGTACTCGGTAAGAATCAATAAAAAGTTTGATGTAACTTGTTAAGGTTGGTTCACACTATATCACTTAAATGTATGACGTAACACTTAAGGTAGAACACCACAGTTAGATTTTGACGGCAGATCCTTACTAATTAATTTTTACTAAAGTAATTAGACCTTCGGATTCAATTTTTGACATTCATTTTTCTGTAAAAAAATGTTATCGTCCACAATAATCAAATAACATCAATGAAATATATGTCAGAAATACAAAACATTAATAAAATTTATTACCAAAAATATTCTATTTTTTTATTTTCGATTTAGCGTATTTTGAATAATAAAACACTTTTTTTAATTAAAAAGCTAAAAAATAAATAAAAAAATTTTTTCGACGTTAAAAATATGGCATAGCAAAAACTCGATCCCAAGGATCTTAGGATCCGAGTCCGACGTACTGACCACTCGGCTACTGGATCGGATTTTTCACTTACAAGCTACTTTTAAAGAAACGGGTTAAAATGTAGTTTCTCGGCGTCAAAAAAAAACAAACGAAAATTAAAAAAATTGATTCGCTCAGATTTTAATGAAAGTTTGGAAATAATTAGACACAAGTGTAATCAATACTTTGAATTGTATTTGATTAAAAAACTAATTTAGGATTTTTTTATTTGATTTTTATTTTAAAAACATCGATTTTTTAAAATTTTTTCGAATTTTGAATTACGTTTTACTCCAAATCACATCTAAAAGTTGCCCCCTATTTTTCTTAAACTTTCTATAAAAATGTGGAAAAAACTGAGCGAATAAAATTTTTTAAATGGTTAAAAACTGTTTTTTTGAGCGTTAGATTCATTGAAATATATCTGCAAATAGACCAATTGATAAACAATTAAATTATTACCGTTAGATACATCATAATCTAATCTGAGCTTTCGATTGAAATATACTTTTTTCAGACAAAAATTAATATCTAAGACGATATCTAACTTTCAGTAAAATTCGTCATAACTGTGGTGTTCTACCTTAAGACGTAACTTAAAAAGTGGATCAGTTCAAACTACCTTACTAAGGACGTAAGACGTCTCACTTAAGACGTAAGGGAGATAGAACTGTGCTCTATCCTTACGTCAATTTGGCGTAAGCTAACAAAAAAAAAACTGCGCAAATTTAATACTGAGGCTGCTGAATTAAACTTTCTTGGCTATTGTTATTAAAATTATGTAACGTGTGGCGTTTTCGAATAATAAAAAATTAAACCACTCGCTACAAAATGTCAGAATATCCAGTTGGCGACAAAAAATTAGTAAATGTCGTTAGAAACTGCCCCAATTTATATGATAAATCAAACGGACTTTTTTGACAATGATATTTGGCGAAGTACTTGGCTGCGAACCGGAGGAGAACTTAATTTGGAATGGGAAGAGTGTCAACTTCAATGGAAAGATTTACGGGAGCATTTCATTCGTGAAACGACGAAATTAAAACATAGTTTCTGGGTTTGCTGCTGCCAAAAAGAAAATGTGGGATCTTTATGATCAAATGTTATGGTTGACTGACTTTATAAAATCCAGAAAGTAAGAAACCATTCTTATTGTAAAATATTTGTATCATAAATTATTAAAATTATCAAATAAAGTATTTCAAAACGGGAAGCTAGAGTAATCGGACACTTTAGTTTTGTTTAATGCTTTAATTTTCCATAAGACCAACGAAGTTTCCAAATCAAAAGTGGTTTTATTTATGTACAGTCCGCTGTGCTCTTAAATTTTGTTTTGCAGAAATACTTTTTATAAATTCAAGTTTATAGTTACTCCGCACTTTTCCTAAAATTCAAAGCTGGGGTTATTTAAGCATTCTAGCATTTGAACTGAAGAAAAAGTAAACCAAAAGGATTTAATCTTAAAAAAACGCTTCTAGATTACCCAAATCAAACTTTTGAATTCGGTGTTTTGGTTTATCCAATCTTGACCAAACGAAAAAGGAAAAATCAGGCGCAGATAAGAAAAGATTATAAACAAAAATATATTCCAGGTGCTGACCACCTCACGAGATAAATTACAGGTTTGCACATTTCTTCCCTTTGAGAGTTTTTGATTACAGTACAGTTTTGAAACAACTAAAAATAAACTTATTCATTTTTAATAAAAAATTTTGGAGATAAAACTCAAAGAATATGGTTACCTGCGGTTGCCGATGTTTTTTTACCCCATTCACTAAAAAGTGGAAATAATAAATTTGGTATAGGCACCTTGCACTGAAACTTAAAATAAACATAAGATATAGAACACACAAACATTGCTGCTGTACGGAAAGTACCGTAATCATGCAAATGTTTTTTTTTAAAGACAAAAGGCAAAAGACGAAACCCTGGGGTGTTTAGTAATGATATCACACTGATTATGTATAATGACATCACTTCTGTTATAATTAGAAAGTTGTGCAAACATACTGACGCTTTCACAATAGCATCAGCCTTCTCTTCAAATTCTAAAAGAATAGGCCATTTTAAAAAATTCTAAACCGTGTTGTTAAAATACCAAACTTATTTTCGCTTACTCTTCTACCTCTGCATAATCTATGATTGTAATTTTTTTTTGTAATTCAGCGAAATTTTAGGAAATGGCCGCATCAAATTAGTTTTAAGGGGAATAGCTTCGGAAAAGCTTCATCTACTACCTTAAAAAACGGGATTACGCGGTCTGAGTTTTCAATCTTTCTGGGTTCTGGCAATCCGATTAAATTTTCTAAAAAACTTTTTGACAATTCTGACGTGGCAAAAATTCTCCTGTCACTTTAGCTCCCTTGGGCACCAATATCCACCATAATAAACCTTTATTCGGAGTATGTAGGAAAAACCTATTAGTTTTCTTAAAAAAATTTTGATGGTAGGTGAAATAGGCTCTCTTAATTTCGTGGCGGTCTTTGATATTATAGGTCCAACCATTGTTAACAATAAATTTAACTTTTCCCGTGTGATATGAAAGTAGCCATAAAAAATCCTGATCCATTAGCCTCAGTTCTGTAACCAAATTCTAAAATTCCCCCTGTTCTTGCCATTTTTGAACTACAGGGCGGACCAAGCAACGTCTTTTATTTTTTTAAAAGTTTTTTACGACGATAAAAAAGCCACAGTAAACTTGAATGATCTGTTTCAAATATTTCTACAAGCAAGCTAGTTATTTTAGCAAGAAAATTAGAATATTTTGGTAATAGAAAACAACTAATTCACCTTACGTCATACGTGTTAAATGTGGCAGTGTGAACTGATGTCCCTTACGTCTTAGGTCATACGTCATAAGTATACGTCATAATGTTTACGTCATACGTCTAAAGTGATGTAGTGTAAACCAGGCTTAACGCAAATTTTAAATTAAATAGATAATATTTCATAAAAATTGTCGCAGTATAATTTAACGGGTTATTTAGACACTAATGATGTTCCTAGTCTCTAATATCATGCTCCAGAGCCCTACCCTTGGTGGATTAAAATCAACGTAATTCAAGATTATTCAAACGTAAAATATATTTTAAATTACTTTATACACACAATTTAGGGCTAAATTGTTGTCAAATTAATCCATGGCGGCACACTTTAATAGACTGAAGTCACTTGAGAAATAATTTGCATAACCAAGGTTGGCACGTAGCTGATTGGTCGCATTAAATTAATTAAAATTAGCAATATATTTCTGCCAAAATTTTGTACCTTTGGGGAGGTATACACAGTGAAAGCGATCAGTAGTACCTTTTAACCTTGATAACATTTGAATTAAAAATATACATTTTTTTTATTTTGATACATATATTTTGTACAAAAAAACGGTATATGGACCTACCTAGCATCACAAAAATTGGGTCGGCGTTTCCACCACGAAACAAATTTTTTTTTTAAAATTAAATGCATTTTGTAGTATTATTTTTAAAATTAGAAATACTACAAATAATAAAACATCTATTCTAGACATTTTGACGTGATTTTTTGTATTAAATTAAAGCATTACAAAATGTTTTTTTCTGGTTAACCGAAATAAATTTACATATGAAAAACCTTATTAATGCTTAAAATAGCTCTAAATAATGGTCAGAAGTTGACAAAAGTATTTTAAATTGTTTTAATATTGTTAATTAATCTTCGGTTTCCGAAAAAATTTGGTAAAAATTGGTTTCATAATGAATTCTGATTTCGCGGCGGGACCGCGGACCCAATATTTTGCAAAGCTGGATAGATCCATTGCTTAAAGGTGCGATGCGGAGTCAAATTTTTTGTCTTCAATTTTGGTGATTTTTGTAAAAACTTTACCTCTGCCTCCAATAGCCCACAAAAATTTTTTATCAAAAAATGTGGAATTTCGGAAAAAGTCAGATAAAATCTGGGGTAACATTTTATGGTTTGACTTGGCTTTGCACCCACTGACTATTTTTCGGACGTTATGTAAACCGTCTTGGATTGAAATATACACAGATGGTGTTCTGTAGTTATGTAACAGAACTTCCTCCGGTCGTTGGTTCTATTTTTATTTTCCGCGCGTTGATTAAATTAGTTTTGAGAAAATTTAAGAATGAGGAATAAAGAATTAATTAAGAAATTTAAGATACTGAGAAATTAAGAATTAAGGGTTTAGGATTTTATAATATTAGAAGTTTCGTTTTTAGAATTTAAGAAAATAATAATTTTTAAATATTTTTGTTGTTGCGACAGGTTTTAGTAAAAAAATCAAAGAAAGCTAGCGTTTTATCATAGTACCTGTACCTTTTATATCATGGGTGGCGCGGGAGCGCCACGGGGCGATTTAGCCCCGTGGCGCCGCGCCAACCATAATTAAAGAACGTGGGTAAATTTTGAAATTCAGAACCTTCTTCTTCTTCTTCTTCTTCTTCTTCTTCTTATTATTATTATTATTCCAACGCTCCATCCTTAAAAGCGATATTCCTCATTCGTTACTGATTGATCAAAAATAAACATGGACTCATAAGAAAGAAGAAGGAATTACGCAACTTTCTTAGGAAGCACTTTTTTGATTTAGGTCCTTGTTATCGATTTATTGATCAAAATAAAAAATTTGAAAAATAGACAAATAAAAACTCCCAACCGCACAATAACAGCCTTTTGGCAACAATAAGGATTGTACAGAGCAGACAACCAACATCCCCTCATAAAAACCGCACAAAAAAGCAGACCGGTTTTAATTGGTGGCAGAAACGGAACCAGTTCCCAGCGCCATCTGCTTCAACCGCGCGGAAATCGGCGAAAACAACAGATTACTTTTTTTAATTCTTGCATCACTGGTGACAAAATTAATTCAAAGTTTTATTTATTAAAAAATAATAATAAGCGTCGGTGGCGCGGGAGCGCCACGCGCCGGTAGGTAATTATCGGTGGTGCGGGGGTGCCACACTGCAATTTAACCCACCGCACTGCGCCACGTATACTTAGAGAATGTGAGTAAATTTTGTAATTCATGTTCATCATCTTCTTCTTATTATTATTTTTTTACTTTAGAATTATAATTGCAATCATTGGCGCACGGCATCGCGCCAACTATATTTAGAGAACGTAGGTAAACTTTGTCTGGAGCGCCACTGCACCGCACTAACTATAATTAAACAACGTGGGTAAATTTTGTAATTTAAATTCATCATCTTCTTATTATTATTTTTTATTTAAAAGAGTATATCTCGGCAACGGAATGATTATAAACATATGTCATTGCGCAGCTAAAACTATAGTTTATTAGGCTATTTTTTTAATTTAATTCAAAAAAGTGGTAGACTAGCCTTGAAAAATGCTCTAAGAATAGAGCAGGAAAAAGGGGCGATTTTTCCCCGGGCGTATGTTTAGACAGAAAAGATGTGGACTAGTCTGAGATGGACATTATGTGGACTATAGAAAATTTGCATTTGGTTTGGACAGCTGCTCACTAAATAAAAATTTCTACCATATGATAATGATTTGTTTATACATTGATCTAATCACACAGCACTGTTGCATTTTTTTTAGTTTGATGAAATGTCAATTGAAAAAAATTATACTCACAGCAATCTTTGACAAGCGCGAAATCGCCACTTTTTCAAATTTATAGTTGTTTCTTACACATACAAATATAACCTTCAAATTGAAAACGTGGCGATTTCGCGCTTGTCAAAGATTGCTGTGAGTATAATTTTTTCAATTGACATTTCATCAAACTAAAAAAAATGCAACAGTGCTGTGTGATTAGATCAATGTATAAACAAATCATTATCATATGGTAGAAATTTTTATTTAGTGAGCAGCTGTCCAAACCAAATGCAAATTTTCTATAGTCCACATAATGTCCATCTCAGACTAGTCCACATCTTTTCTGTCTAAACATACGCCCGGGGAAAAATCGCCCTTTTTCCTTCTTTATTTATAGAATTTTTTATTTTAATAAATACAAAATACATCTACACCCCACAAAAGCCCATCCCAAACCCACAAACAAGCCCACCCCCACCACCACCACACCCCGCCCCGGCCCCCCCGCACCTCTCTTTCTCCGCCCGCCAAAACCTCCTCGCGCGCCCCGACCCCCAATACCTCACAAACCAAAAACCCCAATTCAACATTCCTTTTTCATTTTACAAAAAAAAAATTTTCCTGCTCTATTCTTAGAGCATTTTTCAAGGCTAACATTTAGTGGTCACGGAAAAAAATTTTTAAAAAATTTTAAAAAATAAAAAAAAAAAAAAAATTGAACCCTCGTGGACTTTAGACCTTAATTTCTCTAAGCAACCTAAGCAAAACCTTAAAATCAAGCTAAATTTAATGTTTTGTTTGATTTTCAGGTTTTGCTTAGGTTGCTTAGGAAAACTAAGGCCTATAGTCCAGGATTTAGGTTGTTTATAATTTTTATCATGATAATTTTTTTAAATTATCACTGTGTCTAAGACTTTTTAAAAAAATAATTTTAATTTAATGGGTTGTTTTTGAAAAATAACGGTTTTAAAGAAGTAGTTCGACCATGTTTAAAGTAGTCAATCCTGTATTTTCGTTCCGGTGACCACTTAAATGGGTTATACTTGAAGAATGCCAATGTAATCGCTTTAATCGGAGGATATTTATTATTTATATTTTAAGATTTTATTAAAACCCTATTTTAATAAGATTCTTTATTGTAATCATGAGTGGTTTTTCTAAAAATTTGAAGACTTCTTGAGCATTAAAAACCATTTTGTAGATTTTATTTCCAAGATTAGGGTTTGACAATAGAAGTCCATTCATGAGACGTATACAATAAATATTAGAGTTCCGGTTGATAACACAAATAACAAGACAGCAGAAAGAGTGAGAACTGGTGGTTTTATTTATTTTTTTTATTTTTGTAGCGGCTTTTGATTTTTGTAAATTTATTATTTAGCAAATATTACTGTAGACTTTGCTTCAAGATCACTTTTTCAATTAAATTGAAAAATTGGGGCTTGGAGCTGGGCTTATTATTTTAAAATTTTAAAATAATTTTAAAATTATTTTAAAATAATTTTACATACACGGACCAAACAAATGTACCGCGTCAAAAAATTCCAAAACAAAATTTTAAAACTTGGACGTTAAATACGTAAAACAATGACTACAATTTTCACGTAAATCGAAATTTCTTTTGGTGAGACATTTACGTTTGGGGATTTTCTTTAGTAGTCATCATATCCGTACCAACTGTAATAATGTTTCAGTAGAGATAGAACATTGTTTCTCGCTGTCTGGCGCTGAGTTCTTCGGCTATGGCGCTGGTCTGCAGCATCTGGGCGAATATTTCGCACACCTGCGGCCACATGGAACCCCTCCCAGCCGCGTTCAGCGTGGAGTTAATACTCTGAACAAATGTTTTCAGCAGCAGGTCTTGAACCGTTTCCATCCGCTTTTTACCGCACTGCTCGTTGATTACCGGGAATTCGCAGTCTTTCGCGCACATCATGTACCTATCATGTAACATTATTTTTATAAAAATAGTACGGGTTGATGAAATACCTCATTTTTTGATTTTAAGAATAAATTTTTGAACCTCGAGGGTCTTAAATATCTAACGTTAGAGTAATTTAAAATTGCAAAAGAGCTAAAGATTTTTAGGTAGATACCCTTAAAATTAAAAAAAAAATCAAAAATAATTTTTCAGTCCAAATTTTAGGAGAGGATTCTGGTATTTTGGAAACCAAATTTGTTTAGAGAGCTGTATAATCTTCCACCTTTATGTTCTGAACTTATTTGTTATTAAATAAATCACATAAACAAGAGCAATCATTGAAAGTCTAAAATTTAATACCAGTTTTTTTAAATAATTGCGTTTTTTTTTCATGACCGAATCCGCGTTGGAAAAAACGGGAAAACACCAGAACATCAAAACCAGAGACCCTATTATCATTAAATAATATACAAAATTTTTAATAAAAACTTTCAAAGTATACATACAAAGCTATTTGTCTTAAGTTTGAAAACAGTTTTTTTATTTTTGTTTTTGACGCACAGATTTGTTTAAAAAAAAATGTTACCCGGTAAGGAAAGACGAGGGACCTGAATTTGGAAAAACGGTTTTTACCTCCCTCCTACCTTCCTCCATCAAAAATTTTGCTGCCTCTTACCTGCCTCCTACCTGCCTCCTACCTGCCTCCATCCTGCCTCCTACCTGCCTCCGAGACAGTTTTATGTGCTCTATACTTGCCTCTTAACCTGTATATACTTCAACATAGAATGCAGCACCTGCCTCCGAGGCAGTTTTACCTGCCTCACCCTGCCTCCTACCTGCCTTCACCCTGCCTGCATGCTATCTCCGAAGCAGTTTTACCTGTCTGCTACCTGCCTCCAGTCTTCCGGAGGCAGGTTCAAGAGCCGTCCTTACCGGGGTAAAACACAAGAACGTCGAAACAAGAAAATCCATCTTTCTTTAATAATAAAAAAACACCTTACGTGCAAGCGTGCGGCAGCCTTAGTGCAATCTTTTCCCAAGCCGAATCGAAAACCCATAAGAAGAAATTGTTCATAATAAGAAAGGACTGTAGATGCATTTTGTTGCATTTTTCCAGACATCGAGACGCTGGCTCTGTTTTTGATAAACACTGGAGCGCGCGAACTACGTCTAAAAAAGCTTTATATGTTAAATTAAAAGAAACGTGAAAAATTAATCTGGATGGCATATATATAAAAACCCTGAAACATTTCATCGAATACCGCCGAGTGTGTTTAATTTTCCGTTGCGTTACCGCCTGCAACTGTAGCTTGTGCAATTGCTCATAAGATTGATATCCAAAAGTCATAATCATATTATATAATCACACAAAACAAAAATCTCATAAATAAAACATTTAAATGCCTTGCATTATCTTTTTTCGGGGTGCTCATGCTTGCAGTGCTGCATGCATTTACAAAAGCTCTAAATGAATCTGTTTAACCTTCCATCCATTATTTTTTTGTAAATTATCTATTATCGTTAATTTGTATATTATTTGTAAAAGTTTTTAACGGTTAAATTTTAATGGATTCTGCATATTTCGTGAAAAGTCGGGGGGAGGGGGAAATTTGGCGTTACAATTGTTTTTTTAACAAACCGTGATAACGGCAAAATTTTAAGTAATCCTGTCATGTCTTCCATATAATTTTAGGAAGTCGGCCGGATATTAATTCAACCATACCCTAAATTTGTAAAGCATGAATATTTTAAATAAATCGAATTTGTTAGATAATGACACTTTTGAATATTATTTTTCGAAACTGTAAGCAACCACCAAAACGTTTAAATTGTAACTTTAGTATACTGTCAGTTTTAATCAGAAATAAAAGGGGTTAGCAAATTATAAATATAAAACTCAGTTGCTCAAAAATAGCACCCTTTTCACTAAATTCATTTTTAAGAAAACTAAAGGTAAACCCAATGTGGCTGCAACAGTTGTTTATTGGATTAAAAAATTCCCCCCATTAAGTAACAACTCAAATCACGAGAATATGACGTCACTTTATCAAACATTCACTCCGTATTAAATCGAATCTATTTGGCTGATAAAGTGACGTCAGATTACCGTGATTTGAATGGTTACTTAATGGGGGGCAGTTTATAATCCAACGAACAACTGTTGCAGCCACGTTGGGTTTACCTTTAGATTTTTTATTTAAAGTTGTTAGAACTTAACTAAATTCAAAACTTAAACATTTAGCTATTTATATTTTTCTTTTTAAAAAAATATTTAACTATACCCGTCTTTTTTAATTAACTGAAAATGATGTTATTTTAATTTATTTAAAATACCCGTGTATTAAATAAAAAACCTGTATCTGAATCGCAAACGTAATCACTAAAAGCATTAATATCATAAGCCATTTCTTGAGCTTTCGAAGCCGAGCAATAACTGATGCACATTGAATACAACGCGTTTACACTAAAAGTAAATTACTAAGTTTGGAAAATAAAAGTAATATCTGTTACTGTGTGGATTGCAAATAAACTAAAATTAAATAGTAAACTGAAAGAAGTTCGCATGTGAGAATAATGGCCGAAATTAAATCAAATACACTACAAATTGTTTTTAGATATGCAATATTGTATTGATAATTAATATGTTTTTTATGTTAATAAAGTCAGTTTACATTTTATGAGTGGACAGATTTTAATATAAATTTAAAGAAAAACTGTAAGTCGTGTGACGACACAAAGTAGAAGCGGAAATAACCAGGCGCTGAAAAATTTAGCCAGCCAAATTAATTGAAAAATTTGTCCTATACAGGAATTGAACCCGTAACCTCCAAAGTCGACTCTGGTGTGTTTAAACTTCATTTTTAATTTATTTCACCGTCAAAAAATTAAATAGCAGAATTTTCTTAAACAACATAAACCTAAAAAATGGGATTTTATTGGTGATGTATTTAAAAAAATTGATCCAAACTGATCCTTATTTTGAGCATCCAAATTTATTATAACTCTACTACTATATAAAACTTTAAACTTATGTATTTACCCATTTTGATTTTCGATTATAAAAATGCGTGTTACAGGCAGATGAAAAAGGAGTCTGCTGAATTATTTATTTATTAATATTCGCATAATGCAAAAATAATGAAAACAAGAAAACATAAAACATAACCGCAGAATGTTTCTCTGTGTACGGGATTTGATGCTAGCTGCAAGAAAACGTCGAATGGAAAAAGTTCTCGGATTTTCACATTTGTTCGAAAAGTTTCGCTAAATGCTTTCTGTCGATTCTGCTCACAGGTGAGGATACATTCAGGGGCATCATAATAACTATAAAACATTTGATGTACTAGTGTATTCGAAAGTTTATGGAAAACTTTCAGCTTAAAAATCCGTGTTCAAATTCAAAAATCTCTCTTGTTTTAATTTTTTTTCTTTCGAAACCGCTTCTAATACATTTCAAGTACAAAATTTTTTAATAAGCCTTATTTTGATCTTTTTTAGCCTTCAATTATCAAGTTAAAAAGTGCGGTGAAAGGCTAAAATAGGCCTTGTTGGAAATTTTGTAGTTCAACGATTTGAAAAAGTTTTGCCGCGAAAAATTTTGTCATAAAAATATACAAAAAAAAATAGGCTCATTTTAAATTTTATTAACTTCAAGTATAAGTTTTCCAAAAAGTCTGTTTTTTGGGCATTTTTGTTATTTTTTAGATTTTTTAATTATTTCAGCAGTCACGGTTCCAGATTCTAGCATAAGCTTTTAAACAAAAATTAAAAAAAAAGAAAATAATGATTGAATGCAATTCCTTGAGGTGTTTATGACAATTATTGGTGATATAATAATGTATATTGTAGTAAAAGTATTACTTTAAATATGAAGATATGTAATACTATGTGAAGGGTCGGGCACAAAAGAGTCCCGGCACAAAAGAGTCCTGAAAAAAATCGCAGCTGGCACAAAAGAGTCCTGGCACAAAAGAGTCCCGGCACAAAAGAGTCCTGGAAAAAATGCATTCATGCGCCCAAGCGCTGCGAGCGCTAAAGTCGGCACAAAAGAGTCCTGGCATATAATCAATTTTTCACAGCTGAGATACAATGTTCACACCTCAGCTGACTTCCAGTTTTTTATTTGTTTTTTAATTAGCCTCTTAAGAGGCTGTGTGAAGAATTACGCCGGTAAAAAATTTATGTTTTTAAGTATTTTTATTATTTAGTTATTAATACGCTCAAAGTTTTGTAAAGTATTTAAAAAGTAAGAAAAACATGTGTTTGGGTTTGTGTGTGTGTTGTGTTGTGTCATGTGTTGTGTTTGGGTATAAATTATATAATATTAAATAAGTGTTTTTTGTCATAATAAAAAATTTTTTATAACTAGGCTGTGATCAAGTTAAATAAGATTAGAATAAAAGATTTTTACCTAAAAATGATTGAGTAACAAAATCATGTCTAAATAAATATTTTAGTTGGGATAAATTTTTTGTTCATAGTTAAAATATTACAATTTTTATCAAATAAGTGTTTTGGTCGTAATTGTAAGGACAACCAGATGTGTCCAATTTAATATATCTTTAAATGACCTTTAAATCTTAAGGACTTTTAGCATAATCACAAATTTCTTTTATAATTCGTTTTAAGTTAAAGATTAAAAAAATATGTTATAAACATTTTTAAAAATATTATAAAAGATTACGACAGAATTCCGAATGTACAGAAAGATTTTGCATGATGATTATATTAATAATGGGAGATGAGATAAAAATGGATACCACAAATACCTAAAAAGTAGTTAAATAATGAATAAAAAACACATAAAAAAGTAAATTTTAATAAAAAAATAAATTGTAATAAAAAAATTGAATATACCATTAAATAAATATTAATTGATCAATCTATTACTAAAACGAACATAACCTCTTAATATAATTGCGAAATCCTCTTCGATACATTTTATATTTCCATCTTAACCTTTATAGTTTTTTCAATTTTTTGTCTAGTTTTTTAAACCTTTTTTTACTTTTAAAGTGGTGTACTTTACTTATAAAGCAAAAAAATAGGTGATTTAAAAAAAGGAAAAGTTAACAGAAGTGATTTTTCTACCCTTCAATATCAAGCTCCGGGGCTCCAGCCATTTCAAGCAGATGGAGAGACTTGTTTGATTATGTTTTAATTTATTCTATACTCATTTTAGGCTATTTTATCGTTTAAATACACGTTTAAAAAAATTTAGTTTAAAAAATTCTGTTTTCTCTGGAAAACATTAATAGTTAAATACCGGTTAAGTGCTCTTAAACATGGCTACAGTATCAGTTTTTACTGCGCCACTTTTTGAAAATTAACAAATTTTTATTGATTTATTATTTTATTTATTTATTTTTTTACTTCTTATTCTACTCCACTTTTTTGTGTTTTAACAGGCGCCTGGGGCTTAATATTTTCGTTGCTTTACCTCCGTACACTTTTTTATCGTTAAAAAATTGATTTTATGCCAGGACTCTTTTGTGCCGACCTTAGCCCTAGCAGCGCTTGGGCGCATAAACGCATTTTCTCCAGGACTCTTTTGTGCCGGGACTCTTTTGTGCCAGGACTCTTTTGTGCCAGCTGCGATTTTTTTCAGGACTCTTTTGTGCCGGGACTCTTTTGAAGGTGAGCCCTATGTGAACTTTCACTTTTCGGAGCTCTGGAGTGGAGCTCTGCTAATTTTTTTAAAATTTGCTGCATAACTACAACTTAGTTCCATTTATTGATATTCATTTTTTTGTAAACTAAAACCTTAAAAAAACATGTTAAATAACGTTGATATTATGGTAAAATTGTCGTAGGTGCGACTGTCACCTTTTGTATATGCCAATAAGCGCTCAGAATAGTTTTTCGTCAACAAAATCGACTAATCAACGCAATGGTAGCAGCAACCGTGTGTCGGCAGTGTTCCAACTTTTCTTCGGGCCACAAAAACAAAAATGCGTTTACATTCCTATTCGTACAGTATAACTCGCGCGCGGACCAATGGTCGGAAGTGATTGAAATGGTTTATACTGTTAAATCGTTGCGCTAATTTAATATACGGTAGAGTAGGCGAAAAATAAACCACACCTACGTTTGCAGCAGGAATTAAAATGGAAATTAGCAATACGTAACTGAACGAAGTACA
>JASAMX010028514.1:0-18204 GCA_030248175.1 Microlaimidae sp. YZB2_3
AAGGTATCGCTGATCCGTAATTGTTCTTGGCAAAGTGACCTAGACTATAGCCGTCACCACTGTAAACAAACATATACAAAATGTCGTAAGTGCCACTGGTTCTTTCCTGAAAAAATAGATAAGTTTCGTCCAAAATTATGTTTTTGTTAGCAAGTATAAATAATAAACCGAAATCATTATCATTTCTCTTGAAACGAATTCGACTTATATTTTAAAGTTTAAGAATAAGGTTTTAGCTATGAACAGCTTAAAAAACAGTTTAAATTTTAAACCAAACAACATTCAGCTAGTCGAACTGTGTGTTTAAAAAAAGGGTTTTCTGATGGCATTAAGTTAATTGTTTGTTAATTAACAACAAGTTTGATTTTTTTCATTAACTGTAACAAAACGATTTTTATCAATTTTAGGCACTTAAATGTATAAAAGAGAGAAAAACAAACGGGAAAATTGTTATTCCAGCATAAATTAGTACCTAACTTGGTTTACTTGGTTGTGATGTGACAACACTATTTAGATGAAGCAGAGCATGTTTTTGGAACGACTTTTTAAAATAATTTTTGTACATATATTAGTAAAATGTTGAGCAAACAATGATCAGATACTTTATTTAATTGAAACATTAGAAAAATATATAGGACTACTCCAAAAACATTTTAAACATTGTAAAACTTATTATGATGGTATATAACTTTATATCAACTCGCATATGCCAAGTTTTACCCTTCAAGCTGAAAATCTATGTATCACCAGTATAATAAAATTATTTTGACAAGGGCCTTTTTTGCGGATTATATTTTGGAAGGCAGTTTGTAACTGCCTTTTACACTTACTCACTTATTTTTGTACTTCCTATGTATATGGCTTTCCGTCACTTGGTTCGTAACGTAACTGCACCCCAGGCAGACTTAGTAGCTTTCTATTTTACTAACATGTTAAATTTAACATTTTAGTCGTTCGTGTTCACCTTGCTTCTTAAAAAGATTTGGTGCCTCTTACTTTTCTTTACTCTTTATTTTATCTGAGTGAATTTTTTATTGTTTTAAACACAGCGTATGCGGTGAATTACATCTATTTTCTTTCAAGAAACCCATTATTTCTTGTAAATGTTTAAAATGTTTAAAAGAGTCAACTATTTTGTTTTTAATGTTTATTTAAATTTTAAAAATTTTTAGATTCAATCTTATTATAGCCAGTTAAAATGGTAATGGAAAAAGTCATGCTTACATTAATCTTTTATAGTCCTTAAATCGGTAGTTTCTTACATTTATGATTGTTTTTAAAGCATAAAAACGCAGCCTTATTAATTTAAGTAAAAAGTGCCGATATTGCAATTTTAAAGGATTCTGTGAGCATGAATCTTTTAGTTGTCATTTCATCTTATAATATAAAATCTATAATTGAGCTTTTTCGTTTTTATATAGATAAAAAATGAACTTCCTATGATGAAGATCAATTAAAACAAAACTATTTATCACAATAATAAACCCACAAAGGTTTTTAATACAACTTTTAGTCCACATTTTCGCCCAGGGTAAATAGCTAAATTCTGCTTTTTAAACAATGGTAATCATGGGAAACAACTAAAGCATATGCCCGGGGTTAAACTAAATTTTAAATTGTCTGTTTTTTATCATTTTTGCTTCAAGACTTGCGACTAAGATTAGCATTGTAATTTATTAATTTTTAAGTGGTGAAATTTTGAAGGAAATTAACTAAAGTAATAATTTATACACAGTGTGGTTTAATTTGCATGGTAATAGTTAGCGCGCAGATGGTTGTTTTTTCCGTCCGATGTTTAGTTCAGTACGTTTAGTGATTTTTGCGCGGCTTTCCAACAAAAAATAAGGTGATTCAACAGTTGTAGACGCACTTTCTACACCTCAATATCTCCTACATGACTTTGGTTGATTGGTCTATTTGAATCAATTTAAGTATTATTTTGTTTCAAATGTTTGTTTAAATGATTTGCGTTAGTTTCATTGAATCGCGTCGCTAACTTATAGATCATCCGGAATTTTCATTACCCCATTATTCATTACTTAATTATTTTAATGTAATCTATGGTTGAAATATATCTGTCTAATTTCGTAAATTTGTATGGGGACATCAGAGGATCAATCAAAGTTGTGCGATTATGACATTAGAAAAACTAATTGAAACGCAAAATTTTTTTAATTCCCACCTTTTCACAAAATATGTAAAAAAATAAACAAAAATCGGACTTTCTAAAATTGGTATTTTGTTTATTTGATAAACGATACCTTTGCAATCGTAAATCCATTTCTATTGCCGAGAATTCGTACTTTTTTTCTGAGCGATTTGTACACAAATATGTAAATAATCGGTAAAAAGATCACGACGACGTAATTGTGATAAGTGTCCGCCGGCAACCAAAATCCAATAAACTCATATACTCCCCACCCTGAATGATACACCAAATGTCCGTATTTTCGAAAATATCTAAAATGTTTTTTAATAGACCAACCGTGAATAAAAAGATTGTGGGTGAGCGGTCCCGCCGCGAAATGAGAATGTTTCACAAATTAGAAGTAAAAATCCTTTTATTCATTTTTTTAAAACGTGAAATACAAAACAAAACATAATTAAAAAAATTATTTTAGAATTATAGCGGCTTTATATATTGATTTAAATAATTACAAAAAGTTTTTTTATTTGTTGGTTGGCCGAAAAAATTTACATATAAAACCGTAATCGTAAAAATTCGCTTAAAAATATGGTACCGAGTCGAGAAGGGATAAAACCTACCCCAAAAAACGGTAAAATATCAGTCAATCACAACAAACAAGAATTTTTACTGATTGGCTAATTTAAACTGTGATCCAAATTTTAAAAGAATTATGGTACATGGAGAACTTTAATGTTTCATAGTAATGTAATATAGATTTAGCTAATTAAGTTTGGTTAACAGAGCACTTTATGCTTCCAGTTAACAATTTAAAGCGGCTTATATTCAAAGTAGCTTTAAAAAATTTTGGAGCAGTAGAGTGTTATTTTCCACGCAAGAGAAAACACTGATCACTGAAAACTCAGATAATTAACTCACAGCTTAAAACTTTCTTTTTATTTTTGTTTTCGAAATCCAGTTTTTTATGTTGCAGCAATCTTATAACATACAAATAATTTTTTATTATTTTAAACCCACAACAATAACAACTACCAATTTATGATAGTATTTCTAAACTCGAATGCCACCAGGAGGAGACATTACTTAAACACTGAATGTTGTTGGATTAATGCTAGCAGTTCATTTCAAATCCATTTCCAAATACTTGAAATGGTTAAAATAAAAAAATAAAATAAAATATTCGAATTTATATCTGAAAACGTCATTTATTGTGCAGTAAGACAGAAAGAAATCATGAAAAAATTACTTTATGTCATAATATATGTTTTTACCTATGTTTTTATATTATTATACTCATTTAGAATTAATATTAAAGATTTTGTATAAAATTTTGGTCCATCTTATGTAAAGTACAAAATGAACTGACTCAGTTCGCTACGTTTAAATTAAAACGAAATTCAAAACATTTAATTAATGTTTATTCTAGCTGTATTTTTTACCGACTTCAGGCCGCGTAATAAAATTAATTCAAAATACAATGGGTATTTCCGTTATTGTTTTTTTATAATTATTCTGCGCGGCGGCTGTCGCACCCACTCTGTCGCTTCTATAATGCCGTTGAGTTTAATTATTTATTTTGCTTTCATAATTAAATCTTACTGGTAGTTTGACCTGCTGGTCTCATTTTTAACATCCATTTTTGAAAAATATTAACATAATCTGCCACAATAAGCATCTAACAAAAATTTAATATATTGCTGAGGATTCATATGTATAAATTATGTATTTTCGGGCGTAATCTTTAAACTCGTAAAACTTTTATTTTTGCGTTTCGAAACAAACAACGTGTTTCTTCGTCAGGAAAAGGTTTAACGTAAGTGGGTAAAAACCCACTAAATGATTGCTCAATGGGTAGTAACATTTAAATTTAAAACATTGCTCAATGGGTACTAAAATTTAAATTACAAATTAACGCACTCAAAAAAGCAACTGCTTTATACTTTAATTTGATATTTTGATCGTTAAGATTGGTGTAGTGTTTGTCAAGGTATTACATTTCCCGTACAAAAAACCCGCGATTTTTTTGTTAAAAACACCAAACCACAGCAGTCATTTAATAAAGTATCCTAACATTTTTGCCTACACTTCGTATTTTTAGCAAAAAAAAAATGGCGGGTGTTCTGCACGAAAAAGGCAATATTTTAACAAATACTGCACCAATCTTAACGATCAAGGTATCAAATAAAAGTAAAAAATAGCCGCTTTCTTTAAGTGCATATTTTGTAACCAAACTTAAGGCAAGCCTAAAACCTAAGTCCAAACCACTTTTTTAAGGAATCAAAGTCCTCATTATTCACGTCTAAAAAAATATTCACGTCAAGTTCTAAAAAAAATTTTGGCGGCTCCACAATTCCTCCTTACATTTGTAAAAACCCCGCACCAATTACCAATTTAGTTTTTTTAAAAAAAGGTAATGCGGAAATCATTTGAGATATATTTATGGTTTTTGTTACCGTAAGGTTTGTTAGAACAACTAAATAACTACAATAAGCATACATTGTTGCGAAAGTGATAGCGAATCCATGGACGTACGTGGCCAAAACCCAAATCCAAGCTCTATAGTTTTTAAAAAGTCTCGTCGCCCAAACCGTGGCTTCCATTTCTGCTAATCGATTGATTGCAAGTACAAAACTGATAGCACAATAGCTCCACCAATGACCATTCGCCACAGCACCTATTATATCATAAAATAGTAATCGCCATTTCATGTAAAACAGTTTTCTATTTAAACATCATTTCTTAAAACATATATTTTAATTTATGGAATTGTCAAAAAACATTTCATCCTACGGCAATGTGCCAGTAATGACAAGAAAATCTAGGTATAATATCATTTGTTATCATCATTGTTATCATTTTTATCATTTTTTTTTAATAAGAAGTTATTATTATTATTATTATTGTTATTATTTTTGTTCCGCTATCATATATTAAAAATTTATTGTGCCATGAATACAAGCTTTTGGGCGAAAACTTTGGCGCATATGCATGCAAAAATAATCGCAACTTATTTTATGTATTAAGTTATGAATCGAAATAATAATTTAAAGAAACTAATTAGAATCTTACTACCGAAAGCTTATTTCGTACCGAAAGCTTGCTTTAACAATAAAATGTTTTTACTACCGTTCTTGTACTGAAATTTACTAAGAATTTTTTAAATTTGCAATAAAAAATTAACGGCAACAATAGGGCCTAGTTAAACCGACGTGACAAGTGATATCACGTTTACACCACAGCAACAAGTGAAGATTGTAACGGTGTAAACACGCATTACTTTCACTTGTCACTTGACACTAGTGAACCAACTTGAGGTGTTTCGTTTATTTGTTTTTCAAAACTAAAAGCCAGTCGCGTTTTTTTAAGCTGCTTGCGGTTTTTTGTTGTTGCGTTTTTCCAAATATTTTCCCACTTTTGGTGCTTTCTTCATCGGCTATACGGATAAAAAATTCAATACATTTTTTTGTAAATTTTAATCAAAATATATCATAAAAATAAAAAATGTGTGATTTCGTATATTTCTCAGACACGTTTACTGCCCCAACTGGGACCTATCCTAATTAGGACTATTAAATAATCTAACTAGGACCTTTTTTCTGAAAAAGATGAAGTGACTATTATAAAGGCGCACCCGAACTTGATTTGTATGTCTAAATTAGGAAGCGTTTTAGTTAGAACTTTCAAAAAAAAAAAAAAAACGCACTGAAATTTATTAGTTATAATTTCAAACACCAATGTTTGAGACTGTGGGACAAAAAACCTATTGCCTAGAAAACATTGTTTAGAAGTCTTAATACATTTTCATATTTTTTCGACGGCTCCATAATTTAACCAAAAATATATAATATACCAAAAAATGTGCAACTCCTATATAAAAAAGTGCGGAAACGTAGGCCATTATAATGAGCCTTTCCATTTAAATGACACTCTCCACTATAATGGCATAGTAGCCATTTTAATTCGGCGAGTTAAAATGGAGAGGAAGCTATTATAATAGCCAGTTATTGATTTAATTTCACTTCATATATACTCACAAGTGTAATACTGTCCGGGCCGCACGAGTTTTTGCGTGTTGGTTTAATACTGTCCTACATGGGAAAACTCGTGCGGTATTACACTACATTACATTACAGTATTACACTTGTGAGTATATATGAAGTGAAATTAAATCAATAAATTGCTATTATAATAGCTTCCTCTCCATTTTAACTTGCCGAATTAAAATGGCTACTATGCCATTATAGTGGAGAGTGTCTTTCAAATGGAGAGGCTCCTTATAATGGCCTACTTTTCCGCACCTTTTTATATAGGAGTTGCATATTTTTCCGTATATTATATATTTTTGATTTAACTAGCGTAAAAATTCTTTCACCATTTGACTTTCTTACAAATGACCTTCTGGTAAAATGACTTTACCTAATTTAAGATTTAGTCTACTGAATCTCTGTGCTTTTTTTTTCTTCGCCTTAGCAAAACCTAAAAAGGTCATTTCACCAAACGTTTTTTGCAATTGAAAGTTTAATGAAAACTTTTGTGACGACGCCCTATTGTTCTAATATGTAAAAAACATCTACAATCAACTATTGTTTTGAAAGTTCCTGATGGGTATTAATGACGTGTCCACGGCCTATTTATTTTCATCATAATCAAAAAAAATATTTTCTTAATTATTTTGATTTTGATTGCGTTTTTATTTGGCATTTTACCTGAAACTTCCAAAAGAGTATAATTATCTTTTCGAGTAACTCCCAACACTGAACAGATTCCCAGTAACAGACTGCCGTTGATGAAACTGGCGAAGTCAATAACAGCCATGCCTAGCATAATTTTGTACGCGGGCATTTCAATAAAAGGGGGTCGAAGCATCACAAGGACGCAAGGAAGGTATGGGGCTGAGAACACTACACTCTGAAAAAAAATTAAAGGTTAAATAAACTAAAGGCAAATCAGACGTGGCTGTTTTATTTGTCCAGTGAATAAAAATAGAGGTCATGAAGTAACCATATTCAAATCACTTACAACCACCAATCAATAAAAGTTAAAGTTGAAAGTAAGATCAGTTGATATAAACGACGCTAAATCATTTTGATTTGATTGATTACTCTATTGCACTTTCAACAAACCTGTTCATAAAAGGTAAAGTTTAAAGTAAGATTGATAAATATAAAAGAACCTAAATTGCTTTGATTTGATGGGTAACCACATTGGCTATTGTTTTTATTCAATAAAAAATAAGCCAGCTACGTGTATTTTGATTTTAGACCTTACAATACATTTGCAACACTGCTAAATCTTTACAGCCATTTAGCTATTAGATTTTCTGCTGAATTTTTTTAAAAATATTAATATTACTTTGAAAATTCTCATTTTTAATTGACATATCGCTTATTAAAAAACGCAAAGAGTGTACAGAAATAATTTTTTTTAATCTCGAAAGAATTTTAAACAAAAAATCACCAAATTTGTCAATTTGCAACGCTCATATTTGACATATTTTTGCAATCAAACGTTAAATTTGAATTTTTAGTTTTTAATGATGTTTATTTGCAATAAAAATATATTAATTATTATTGCCTTGTTGTTAAAATTAGTATTTTAAAATATTTGGTCAAAAATAATATTGTTGAAAAATGCCAACAATTTAATTGCTTGAAAGAGTATGTAAATACCAATTTTCCATAATTATGCAAAATGCTGACCTGTCCAATATACAGCCATCCTATAATCGGATTGTACTCCTCAGATACATTTGTTAAGTTTTGCATATCTGTCATTTTGTTTTCGGAATTCATCTAAAATCCTAAAATTTAAAAGCAAAAATTCAAAGATTTTATTGCTTATTAAAAAAAACCTAAAACTAAAGTCTACAAAAAGGATTTGGATTGAAAATTTTTTCAAAGTGAGCTGTATAAATGTATATGAGTGTTTATATTAATTGCTTTGAATTAATCTCAAGTAGAAGTGAAAAAAATCAGGTGTTGAAAAATTTTGAATGAGACTTGTAAATTTCAAAGTCGTCTCGGTATGCTATTTTTTAGACCACACGTCTGGAAATCAAAAGGCAGAGAAAATTGCCTTTGAGTTTAACATACCTAAGGAAGGCGGGCAAATCACATTGAATAAATGCGTCAAATTCCTATTTGGGGCATCCATTCACATAATTAACTTTTTACTCCAAAAAATTTTTTTACAGCCCGTCCCATAACATAAATAAAAGCAATAAATGTTACTTTTTCCACTTGCGCCTTTGATATTTTAAGAAATACAGCGTTAGATGATGCCATTAATTAAAATATTAAAATGAAATAAATTAAAAAATATTAAAATCAGAAATGGAATAAATTTTAACCTACATATAAATGCCCACGCTAATTTGTGAGATCTAAATGTTGATACCGATATAGGAAAACATTTTGCTATTGACGCTGTAAAATTAATTAGAAAAACTGTTTCCAAGAAGACTAGTTGGGTTCTTTTAGCTAATCATAATCCACGTTTTTCTATTCCTCCAAGATCTTTTAATAATTAAAACTAAAATTAAACCCTTTTGTGGGTCAAATTAGGATTAAAGGAACCTGCTAATTATCACGTAGAAAAAGGGTACATAAAAACAGACGTAAACAGGACCAGACAAAAGAATTTTTGTTATGCGTCAAATAAAAAATAAATGTACAGCAATGAAAATACATTCAATAAAAATCCCTTAATTAATAATGAAAAATATTAACAATGAAATGAATGGCCTAATGAAATAATAAATTAAGCATTAAGCCCCGTTCACACTTATGCATAATGCACGATGCATTAAAACTCCGAAAATAGGTGTTCAGATTTACGCACAATGCAAGATGCACAATGCATTATCAGACTTGGAACGGCCTTCCAAGTTTTGTGCGAGTAGCAGCGCGCTTCAGAAATTTTTACGCACTTTTTTCGTAAAGTACGTACGTTGAGAACTTAGCTGCTAAAAAACGAATCAAATAATAAATATTCTTAAACAAATGACTTCACATTTCATTATACATAAAATTTAAAACGTATTTTTCTGTTAAACAAATTATAAAACATAATTCCATGCAAAATAAATAAAAAAGAGTGTTTTTGAAACTATATTTTGGCTTTTTTTAGCTTTCCTGACTAACATTCAGGATAGTTTATCCCAACATCGATTAATTTGAGTTTTTTTGTTAACTTGGATTTGTAGCAACGCTATTCTTTGTTAGGTTTCGTTTTTTAATAAAAGAAACAAGCATTTTAAACCGTATTTAACAATAGTTTTGGCTAAAAATTCGTTTATTCACATTATGCATTGTGCGTAAGTCTGAACAGGTCCTGTAATGCATTGTGCATCGTGCATTGTGCATTATGCATGATGCATTGTGCATTGTGCGTAAGTGTGAATGTGCCTTTAATTAAGAGTTCGTCTGATTTAGCATCAAAATAACATATTTTCGTTCTTGATATTTGTTTTTTGCACGTATTATTTTATTTATAAGGTAAAATTCGATTAAAAGTCACGTATTTTTTTAATGAAACGTCACAATTATCTTTTTAATTCAAAGCAGATGAAAATTTAAATGTAGATAAACAATTTATAGGTTTATATTGTTTGTGATTTGGAACACAATCTTTGAATTTTTATTTTAATAATTTTCATTTCGTATTAAATGAGTAATAGAATTTTCCTGTCTTGAAATCAAGAAACTTTAAAAATTCTTGAAATGAAGGTATATATTAGAAAACGTTCATCTGCGACAGTAAAACGGCCTTTCATTGCGCGCATAAACTGTTTTACAAGTCAAGCCTTTTCACACGTTTCCGCCGATGAAAGTGTATATTCAGCTTTTTACAAAATCCTGTTACGTCTATATGAACAAGGTAAAACAAAAAAAAAATCACGGGTAAATTAGCAATTCCGTTCAATGAAACGTTCAACACTGAAGAAATAACCAGCGCGCAGTTATCAATTATTTTTTTGAACCCTAACCAGATATGCGTTACGCGTACCAAGGCGTAAAACACCGAAAATGCAAGCAAATACTGATTAAATATGACAGCAGCAAAACAAGTAATTAGTGTAATGGAAATTACATTAGCCAACTGGCTGGAAAAGAGAATGTCAAAATAAATAGGTTAATTATTCCTCTTATGGGTAACGAACCTCAGGGGTAACAGTAAATAAAAATGTTAATGTTCGTATCATCATTAAATATTTTAGTGAAACGTACAATTCTTTTGTAAACACTTATTGTTTTTTAACAAAACTGAGGGGGGACGGCCCATACCCAAACCCAAAGAATTTTGAATATAATTATAAAAAATAGTATCAAAAATAAATTTTTTTTGTTTTTAAATGTAAAATTTAAATCACATCCCTGCAGCTCAATGGCAAATTGTTTCGTCTGCTTGCCGTCGCTAAAAAAACATACTGAGACACTAGAATTTTGACACGTGATAAAAATCAGATAGGGTTAAAAATAATTAAAGTTTTTTAAAAGTTAAAAAACTTATTAGTTAGTTATTATTACTCAAAATTTGTAAGAAAAGTCCAAAAAGTCTAAAAATTTACAACAATGTTGATTATAACAATATAATATAAAAATGATATACAAAACATTACAAACCTTTTAGATTTTTTATGTAAAATTTAAAATTACGACAATCACAAAAGTATAAAAAGAAATATTATTAACCTCTAAATTTGTTTTTTTCCAAAATCCCCTGTTACTCAAATTTATAAAACAAAAAATGTGCTAAAAGTCTGTTAAAAAGAATATAAATCAGAATAAATGGTTCAAAATAAATAATATTTGGTTTTTTTGTATATTCTTTAAATTTTTATGGTACGACTGTCGGACAATTTAATCTTAAAATGTAAACAATTAACCAATTGATTTTCTTTTATATTTCGTTTTTTAGAAATTTATTCGTATAATTAGCATATTTTTAGCTCATTTATATCACCAATGTTGATAAAATAAAAAGAAAAGAAATATAAAACGTTTTTTGCAAAAACGTTTTATGTTTTTGACTAAAAAGTATTATTTCCTGTCTAAAATGAATTCATTTTATGAAAATAATTGGGCTCAGCTTAATAATATCCTGGATCTAGTGTGTTGTTGTGAAATAAAAAAACGTATTGCAAAATAATACATGACTTTCAATCATTTTTTTTAAATATTGAATACTAAAACAATACATATGTTTAAATTTTAGTGGCATTCAAGTACAAAATATTAAAAAATCGATAATTTACTGTGGAATAATTAGTTGTTTGTTGACTTGTCTGCATAGAAGTTTTTTAACGTGATTTTTGCAAAAATTACACAGATTTTGTTGAATTTTGACTTTTAGACACGCAAACTACTTTTCATAAGGAAAACAAAACATTTAAAGGTCAAATATTGTAAAGTTTATTTTAGATGGTAACAACAGAGGGACTACAACAGGTTGTTCAGTTTCACTAAATGAAATATCTGGGTTGAGTGGTAAACAATCAAAAGCAATTTACCGCTAAATTTAAAATAAAGCGTAATATTTATAATCACCATGGTTTCTAACTTACATAATTGATTTAAAAAATAAAGAATGTTATTTTTTTAAATGCGTTATCATTTGGTCCGCCATTTTTTATTCAGTAAACAAAATCTGTAGGGAACATTAAATTAGCTTCAATTACGCCCAAAGGTGTTTATTTAACGGAAATAGAAAAGCAGGAGACAATTTACTGTCTAACGAAAATGGCAGCAGAATTTTTTAATCTTCGCTTCTATTCAATCGTACGTTTTATTGCACTTAAAAACAAGCAATTAAATGTAAAAAAATTTTAATATTATATCATTGGAAAAAGGCAGTTACATAGCTCTGAAATTGTATAATAACCTGAGCATCCACAAAATATAAGTACCCCATATATGCGGGTGCCTGGACACTTTATTTTTTACTATGCAAATTATATGATCGATTTGTTTTATCTTTTCTGATTTTTATGGTGTCTTGAAAGCGGATTTAAATCAACTCTGAAGTTTAAAGGTAAGGGATGCGTTTTAGAGATTCAAAACCGCACTCTAAACGCTCATAAAAGCGATTTGCTTTTAAGACCACTTTAAGATTTTTTTTTCATAGAAAAAGTTATATCGACTAAAAAATTTGCACATTAAAAATGACATTTAGGCATTACGATAATTTTTGCATAAAGGAGTAAAGGCCTATGTAGTATAAGGTTTCCTTATAATTAACACACAGTTCCAGTGCAATGGCCCAAAAAAAATTTTACTGTGTAACGGAACTTTAGATTTAATTTTTTTTATTATTATTTAGACAATAAATTACCCCTTTATTAATACATTGGTTAAAGAAAAAAGGTTTGAAACCAATTTACATACATCTAACTATTTATATAGAATTTTTGACAAATTTTTAGAAAGATTTTTTTAAAATGGTCTGTTTCAGTGTGGTCCGAAATATTTTTATGCTAAGGTTCAAAAATATTTCTCGTTATCGATTTGAAATTTTTTTGTAGATTGTTCTAAAAATCGTAAATTTTTGTGGATTTTTTGCATTTAATAAAGAATCCACACTGTGATTGATTTTACGCCTGGACTACAGACTCAATTTTTGTTACTCTAGGTCCATTTATATTAAACTGTAAAAGCTTATTTTTAAGTCTATTTTAACAAATTTTGTAAATTAAAATATGTTTTAATATAGAAAAAGTAATTTTTTTGTAACAAAAAATCAAAAAAGAAATAGAATTATAGAATTTTTAAGAAAACGATAGCGCTACTTGATTGCACCGAAATATGGAAAATAAAAATAAAGGAAAAATATCTGGCTTCATAAACTCCTTAAAACATTTACGGTCCTAACTAGGGCGTGCCCTAGGTAGAGCGCACCTTAGTTAGGGTATTCGAATAAGATATATAGAGTACCGCTTCTGAAAAGTTGGTCTTACTTAGGATGTGTAATAGCCTTAATTAGAGCTCACCCTAATAAGTACCCAACCTAACTAGGGAGCGCCTTTATGAGGGCTATAGGGGTTCAATAAGGGGCTTTAGAAAAAACTTCATTTTATAAAACACTTCACTTAAAATTAGTTCCTAAATTATGAGTTTTATAAAAAGGAATAATTAAACACTTTTTTATCATATTCACAAAGTTATCAATTCTTGGTTATTTAAATTCAAATAGTCACGATTTTTTACGAAAAAAAATAACAGCTTTTTTCGTAAAAATCAATTTTTCTGAACCCTAATTAGGGCGCGCCCTAGTTATGGAAGTAAATGTGTTTAAGCAATATATGAACTCATATATATTTTTTATTTTTGTGTTATATATTTTTATAGCACTATTTAATGTAATCACGTATTTTACTTATTTTAAACAGAAACATACATTTCATGTGAAACAAAACCTTTTTAATTATTGAGTTTCTATTTAAATATCTTAAAAAAATTGATTATATTAAAAAAACTAATTAAAATTTTAATATTGTGAAGCACTGTAACATCTTACTCTATTAGACAGAAGAAAACCCGGAAGATATTACTACAGGCAAAAATATATGTTAAAAAATGGGCAATTTCTCTACAAAAACAAAAAAGACGGAATACATAGACCAATTAATTGAATTTTAAAAGTTTATTGCAATGGCACATATTTTTGAGTTATGTCATTATAATGGTTTATTTTTATCTATTTTGTAAATTGAAATTCATTTATTTACTCACAGGAATATAAATAAGTTAAATTAAGTCATTATTATGATAAATATTATCATTAGCGTGAATTCAAATAAAGATTATGTCTTTAAAATGAAAATGTCTTTAATATAAAAATGCCATTTAAATGTATTATCTTGAAATTATGCCATTATAAATCCATAATGACGAATATTTTTTTATTTTACAAAAATGCATATTTTTTATGCATGCATATAGCACAATTTTTTGACTTTTTTTCTTCTAATTTTTAGAATCAAGCTCACTAGCAACCTACTTAACTTGGCCTAAATGTGAGCTTGAGCTTAGTACTCCCAATTAAACATATTTGAGTGTTAAGCATTAAGCATTTGGTATTAAGGATTTGTGAGCAAGTCAATACGGTCGTCTCTTCTCCCTACAGTCTATCTCTAATTTGGTCGTTCCTAGTTCCTAACCCCAAACATTTCTAGCCGCAATGCAATACGTTTGTATTGTACGCACGTCGTATGAGGTTGTCATTTTAAAATATTCGCTTGGATACGCAGATGACTCATGATTTATATAGATGACCTATTAATTATATTTTTAAATGACTGTAGTAGTAAAAACATCGTCGTGGAATAATATCAAGTTAATAAATTTTGTTAATTTAAAGTATCTCCATACGTCTGTAGAATTGAAAAACATTTACAACATTATAATTCACGTAATTTAGGAAAAATAAAGCACTGTAATTATTTATTACAACTGATTTTATTCTACCGAACAAATTTTTTTGAGAAAACAATCACTAAAGGTAAACCCAACGTGGTTGCAACAGTTGTTCGCTGGATTAAAAAATGCTCCCCATTAAGTAACCATTCAAATCGCGAGAATCTAACATCACTTTATCAGCCAATGAGAGTCGATTTAATACGGAGTTTTTTGTTTGATAAAGTGACGTTAGATTTTCGTGATTTGAGTGGTTACTTGATGTAGGGCATTTTTTATCCAACGGACAACTGTTGTAGCCAGCCACGTTGGGTTTACCTTTAATCATTAAAATATTATTTTCTCTTCATAAAATTTTTTTCCTTTTTTTCGTGATGAAAGTAAATTAAGTTGTTATACTTACAAGAATTACCTACTCATATTATAATTAAAACATTAATATTGCACTTTACGATTGACAAAAATCACGTCAAACAAAACATAAAAGTCTAAACTTAAAGGCTGTCTGGAAGCGACAAATCTAACAAGCAAAGGTTTTTAGTTTGGTTTTAATAATCCTTACACATATATTAATTTCAAATAAAAACCCCTTAAATTTTTTTGCTTTTTTCTTTAAAAAGACAAGTGAATTTGCGATTTGCTTTTGCAATAATGTTAATTTTATTTTTTATTTTTTAATTTGCATAATTTAAAATATAATGCAATAAACAAGAATGAATTGCGATTATTTCTATAAAAATAAGCAGAATTATAATTTATTTTATTTATTTTTATTTTAATGATCAGATAACAGAATTAATATCATACTAAGCATAGTTTATGCATAGTTTAATTCTTCTGTTTTCATCATTTCATTGTGTTTATTTTTTCTTTTTCTATTTTTTTTTCTTTTTTTTTTTCATCAACAACATCAAATCTGCGACTTAATTGCCGCCAATATGAATCACAATTGTAACTAATTATCAATGAACATAGCTATCTGATATGACTTTAAAGGCTCAAAAAGAGCGCTTATTTAATAATATAAAATTTAAAAAAACATTTAAAAAAAACAACACTCAGTTTTTAATTTTAAGAGTATTTTTTAGTTGCCTTAATGTTTTCGCCATTGTAGAATTTTTTTTCCAAAATCAGAATTGCTTATTTATGCACCGAAATTAATTAATATTAGCGGTTTCAAAAGATTATCAAGAAATTTAAGGCCCTTTGGAACATCCCAAATTACTTCAAAATAAAGTTTTCGATGTATTTTGATAAAAAACTTGCGTTTTTTGATTTGACGCTACCTGGTGGCATTTTGGTTTAGTTATATTAATTGTATTTTTATCATAGTCAAGAATACATGATAAATAATTAATAAAAAAAGAAGAATGAGAAATGAAGAACAAATTATACAGTATATGTGTGGATCAAACCAATATGCCTACGTCCGCATGTTTTTTTAAATTTATGCAGTGCGGTAATTAAAAAAAGCGATGCATTGAAAATATGTGCCGGTCCGTAGATTTAGCCACCATTTTGAAAACCCTAATCTCAACGGATTTTAACGAGTGATAGCTCGAAATGACCACCACATATTTTTAAAGAAAAATAATGTTTTAAATTTTTAAGTTTTTTTTTTGGAATTTTTTTAATTTATGTTATTTAAGGGGCTGCCGGCGGAAAATTTTAAAGACAAAAAATGGCGCGAAAATATAAAACTTTTGTATCCCAAAAATATTTTGAGTTTTCTAGTAAATAATTTAGGTTATATTACACTAGCTTTTAAGAAAATTTTGTCTTATCGGTTCTAATTAAATAAAAATAATACTACCTTTTGAGCTATTTTTTTCCGGACTCAGGATTTGGAGAAAAATACCGCATAGCTTATTTACATTTTGTGGGATTCATACTTACCAACAACTATTACATGTATTTTTATCATATGTTTTAAACAAATGTTTGAACCTAATTTTTTTTGACTTGAGACATGTTTGTGACTATTATTGCCAAAAACACAGTTTTTTCACGTAGGGTCTATTTTCCTTAAAAATTGCTCGATTGCTTTAAAAGTAAACATGTAACAGATATAAATATCAAATATTCTTTACTTGATACAAATGAAAAAACTTCTGTACAAAAAAGTTCCGTATTTTGTCATTCAAAATCACCATTTAAAAAAATCATTGTTTTGTTTTAATAATAACTTGCGAAATACATCCTAAATTTAAAATTCATGTCAACACTCATTTAGTTATCTTTCAAATAAGGTTTTTATTCTGTTTTATAACTGATTTAGAACAAAAATTACGATTGTTCGCGTAAAACACCCAATTTCGCGAGTTATTTAAAAATTAACAAAATTTGTAAAATGAATTGTTCGACCAAAAAGCATTAAACAGTCCCAATTAAACTTCCTATTCAGTAAAGAAATAAAATAGTGTTTTAAATGTAAAACTGTGTTTTGTTTTAAAATTATCATATATTTTATTACAATTTAATAATTGTTGATTTGTATAAAGCTTACAAATCTATTCGCTATTTTTCGGAAAAAAAGTAGCTAAAAAGGTGATATTATTATTACCTGTTTAGACCCAATAATGGACAAAATTTTCTTATAAGTTAATATAACCCAAATTATTTACTAAACCGAAATGCCATCAGGTAGCGACAAATCAAAAAACTAAAACATTTTACCAAAACCCCTTAAAAATTTTAATAATTTAGCGTCTTTCAAACGGCCTTCAGATAGAGATAGACTTTGGGATTAGAAAACTCAAAATGTTTTAGGATACAAAAGTTTTTTAATTTTGCGCAATTTTTTGTTGTTAAAATTTTCGGCCGACAGCCCCTTAAATAACCTAAAATACCTAAAAATCCCGAAAAAAAACTTAAAAATTTAAAGCGCTAATTTTGTTTAGAATTATCTGGCGGTTGTTTTGAGCTCTCTTCCGTAAAAATCCGTTGAGATTAAAGTTTTCAAAATCGAGGCTAAATCTACGGGCTGGCACATATTTTCACTGCATCGCATATTTTTTTTTAAATTACCACACCACATAAAGGTTTTTTAAAACCATTATGTATACTTATGCATAATATGCATACCTATTCACATATCCCGTATAATTTGTTTTTCATTTCTCGTTCTTCTTTTCTTTATTAGTTACATTATCATGAAATCTTGACTATGATAAAAATACAATTAATATAACTAAACCAAAATGCCATTAGGTAGCGTCAAATCAAAAAACGCAAGTTTTTTATTCAAAATACATCGAAAACTTTATTTTGAAGTAATTTGGGATGTTCAAAGGGCCTTAAATTTCTTGATAATCTTTTGAAACCGCTAATCTAATTAATTTCGGTGCATAAATAAGCAATTTTTGATTTTGGAAAAAAATTCTACAATGGCGAAAACATTAAGGAAACTAAAAAAATGCTCTTAAAATTAAAAACTGAGTGCTGTTTTTTTTTAAATGTTTTTTTAAATTTTATATTATTAAATATGCGCTCTTGAGCCTTTAAAGTCATATAAGATAGCTATGTTCATTGATAATTAGTTACAATTGTGATTCATATTGGCGGCAATTAAGTTGCAGATTTGATGTTGTTGATGAAAAAAAAAAAAAGAAAAAAAAAATAGAAAAAGAAAAAATAAACACAATT